>JAOVVB010248788.1:0-20672 GCA_028570985.1 Heterobranchus longifilis | reverse complement strand
AAAAACAGATACCGCCCAAGCCTACTCTGGCTGTGACTGCTCTCTGATGGGTATTGGGTGCTAATTATTCCTTTGGTGAGGACCCAATCATATGACACGTTCCACGTCTCCTCCTCACACGGGGCAGAACAGTCAGCTGACAGAAAGGCTCCATATGCTCTGTATCAGTCACACTAAAGTCACAGTGGGACGCAGGGAGGGATGAAGGGACAGAAACAGGGCGGGAAGGAGGGAGGGAGGGAAGAGTGGACAAAGGGACGGGAGGACAGTTAACAATAACATGCCATTTGTCACACAGAGATAAGGAGAAACCAAGATAGCTTTGAAGCTAATTCACTTGAAGCGGGGCTTAAAAAAGAAGGAAGGAGAGAATAGAGGGATTGAGATATGCAAAAATTACATCAGGGACCTGGATTATTTAAAAAGTAGATAGATGTTACACCTGACCTGAAAACGTCCTATCGTGGTCCTTTATTTAACAGAGCTCCTCTAAAAAGGACTTCCATCAACTGTTTTTGCTCCCATGTTGGGTGACTTGTGCCATCATGTATAGTTCATTTCCATCCACCTGAAAACCACCCGCCTTAATATCATCACGGACATCTCTCTCTAAAAGCCACATACTACTGCATTTTTTATGTTTTCCAGGTCTGTGCATGAGGTGCTGCACATCACAGTGCTCAGAGCTACCAGAGTAATGTTTTTAGCTCAGCTGTGCTTGTGTTTTGTGCTCCATTTGGTAAGCCTAGTTTATACTATAAAATGATTAAAGCCATGCCTTAAGAGGGAGCCTGAAAGTAGAGCACTAGCTGAGACCAAGGGTGTGTCTTTAATCACATACTAACATACTATTCATACTAAATATGAAAATATACTAAATATAAAATTGAGTATGTAGTGCGTTCACACTGAATAGTATGTGGATTTTCTGTATGTGAGAAATGACCAGATGTTTACTACATTCGGAGGAATTTCTGAATATGGGACGGGAGCTTACTGCATATACTCAACTGCCCCACAATGCATTGCGTCTCTTCAGACTGTTCAGTGGGAGAGATAAACGGAGCTTTTGAGTCAGGCTAAATGCTGTTAATATGTCACTTCATTAAGTTTTAATATTTTTTTAGGTGAGAAAGTAACCCTTTCCCAACATGTGGTCAGTTTATTCAAATAATACCTGTTTGGACATTTTCTGCGGTGACAGGCTGCGAGCCGATGGCTGTGACGGCTGTCAGTCATGTGATACTGTTGAACAGCGCATACTACAGTTTAAACAGTCTGTTGGAATATCATACTTAATCATTTATTTAGTAGGCAGTATGCAGTATGCAGTATATACACATTGAGTATGTACTAGGCATATATTAGTGATTTGGAACACACCCAAGTCTAACTTCACCAGCAGGTCAGACTTGACTGTCAGTCCTCCATTAAAGTAAACTATATATAGTTTATATGTAGTACAACAGATACAGGAAGTCTGTGTTCCTGTTCTCAAAGTCCCTTTGCTAAAGGAAATGACAACATCCTCTGAGTTATCAACCTACACGCTGATGACAAATGACAAGTTTTGAAGATTTGGATGGTGTAATAAGGCAGGTCTGCTCTGTTCTTCCAGTGAATGATTGTAAAGATCTACAAAGAATAATGTTTACAACATTCTCGTGGAGGTGCTCCCTCCCGACGCTGATTTGCAGAAGCACCGTCGCTGTGCCCAGGAGCGTGGCGCCGCCCAGGAGGATTGTGATTGGTTTAAGGAAATGCAAACAGGCCAGGGAGGTTTTTTCACTATCCAGGATTGAAAGTGCACTGAATCTAGACCTTCCTCCCTGATGTAGTTTGTTTATAGCCTAACATTAGCTTTTTACTTCTGGTGATTGCATTTACATTTCTAAAATCATTAAAGTGGTGTTCATCAGTGAAATTTATCTTGCTAGACAAAACCTGCAAGTATCATAAACTTTTGTTTGCCACAGAGCTTATATTCTGCAAAATTCCAAAATCCAATTGAAGAATCTCATAGGCTTTTTGTCAAGGGAACCAGGGCGATGCTAACTTCGTGGGTGGCCTACAAAAATACATCATCCCTTCGGCACACGGGGGAGACGGGTCATCGAGAGTGCACTCCAGGAAAAATACTTTGAGTGTTCATCTTAAAAAATTCAAATCTCCACCACTGATGCTGCAAATATGGGTACTGATTTGTAATTTTTTATATTAATTGTGGCATTCTATCCCTGTTTTTATCCCTGTTTATTCTATGTCTATTTATGTCATGTAATTTCCTTACTGTAAAGCATGTTGTGCTGCATTTCTTGTATGAAAAGGTGCTATAGGTTTGTTATTATTAATATTTCCCTTAGTTAGGCCAACGCAGCCCACAGTAACCTCCCTGTAGCTGGAAGGTCTTCTGGTTGATGTACAATTATCAAGTTCTAATTTCTAATATGCCACCCTGCCACGAGAAGTGTGGCCATGAATGCATCGTCTCAAGGGAAGCTCATTGTTATTTGAAAGCAGCTCTGTCGTGACTTTAATATGGAAATAATATGGTGTCAACACAGACCTAAAGATAGATTGTGATAAAGTACTGCTGGGTGACTCTGATTTACAACAGCACTTCTCTGTGTGTAAGACAGAGCTGACACAATATTTTATCTTCATCATTTAATTTCCAACAATAGATTCAGTGTGTTTATTCAACTGTCTTGCCTGATGATGGATGTATGCATGCACTGGATTGTACTCTTGATGAAAGTCTACGATGATGCCATTGTGCACGGGAGGCAGGAGGCAGGAATGTCTCTCTCTCTTCCCATTATTTTCACCCCACAGAAAGCCGGAGTAAAAGTAAATGGATACTTCCTCTCTCCCATATTCCCTTTTCTTCTTCTTCATCATCCTCATGCACTGTACTGGACTACAGGGGGTTTGCATGTCTGTCTGTGTGTTTGCTTGCACAAAGGCCTTATGCATATTTAATGTCTGTCTCTCGGTCAGTTAATGGTCCCTGCAGAGCTTTGTCACAGTGGGAGTGCAGCTCGCTGGGAGCTCTCCCTGCTGACGTGCAGCGCACAGTGTGTGTGTGAGATGTCGCAACACTGCACTGAAGAGGGGTCACTGCTAAGATGTGTGGCCACACTGAACTTTACACACAACTTCATATCTATGTCACTGCAGAACTCTTTGTCCTAGGTTTACACCGTTGCATGATTAAATATTTCAATGGATGCAAATGGTGCCAATCAAGATTACATGTATTTTGCGTAACTTTAAGATAAGATCATTTCACACTGCTTCTTGCACACTGCTAACAGTACTCGTGGACTCTGGTGAAAGGAAGAGGTGAGTCAAAAGCTGAATTCAGTTTAGCAGATTATATGAAAGTACATTTTATCTTGAAGGACTCGCATGATTTAGGTCAGTGGTTCCCAACTTTTTCCTTCAGGGACCTGTTTTCTATCATTGAGTAAACTGACGACCCCTGACTAAAGAGAGATATACTTGTTTTTAACTACGCTTACACGCTGCCTCACCCGGTCCGAATGATATCAGGCGATTAAATGGGCCTCATCATTCTATATCAGTCCCATATATCTAGGACAGTAGCAGTCTGCTATACCAACTAAGGCTGTTATCAATTGATTCATCATCAATTGGTTGTAACTGTTTCTGCAGCAACGGCGGGAGCCAGATGATGAAGTATATAGAGCATCCAAATGCTGCGCAAGGAGGTAGGTTGGGGTGGTGGCTGGCTCCTAAAAAACAGGCCGTTTGCGCCGGAGACCCCAGTTTGCATCCTGGTTGAAACAACATTTTAACATCCAAACCCTGATGTTTTTCTTCTAACCTTAACAACTCTTTTCAGTGCCTAAACTTAAAGGAAGTCATTGAAATGCGGGTGTTTTTTTCTCAACGTACCGGCGACTTGTTATCAGCCTGCATTGAATGGGGCTCTGCTGGTATCATCCCCATTCAATACACTGATACGAGCCTTCTGGATCTTCTAGCTTCAGGAGACGGCCTCTGAACTAGATATATGGGACTGATATAGAATGATAAGGGCCATTCAATCGAGTGATAACATTCGAAACGGGTGGCTGCCTCGCATATCCTGCACCTGTTTTGTCCATTCATTGTGTACATAGAAATTAATGCGACACAGCTTGTCTATCTCCAGCGTTAGGAACATATGTTATGGGTATTTCAGATTATATTCAATGCACAACAATAACAGTGCAGTAATTCTACAGTGCTGCACTGCAGTCATAATTCAAATATCGTCCAGTTTTACTCAGTATATGACTGACAGAACTTTTTAGCTGTAATGTAATATTAGTCATTGATTTAGAACAGTGGTTTTTCTTAAGGGACCCATTTTCTATCATTGACTAAACTGACGACCCCTGGCTAAGAGACATATTTTATGGATATTTCATATTATATTCAATGCAGAACAATAACAGTACAGAACAATTGATAAACTGTACAATTAACCCAAATAGTGAACACAATAACTGCAGGAAGTTTGTGTAAAACGAGACATTTGGATGAATTTTGAGCAGATTATTTCCTGTGATTATTGCAGTTTTTTTTAATCCTGTGAGTTTTTTTCTACATTTATATCTGAAATAGTAATCCAAACTTTATAAAATGAATGAAATGCTGAGATAAAAGGCCAACTGTATTGCCATACACCCCTTAAAATCAAGAAGGCCTAGCGACCCCCTGTGAAGCTTTGGCGACCCCTAGTGGGGGTCGGGACCCCCGGGTTGGGAACCACTGGACGAGAACAAATACTTCTTATTGATCCTGTTTCAGACTGAAATCTCAGAATTTCTAATTGAAGTATTAAGTCAAGTGCAGCACAGTACAACATTTGCATATTGGCTTAACGGGATAGTTCAGATGTTTTGAAGTGTGTGAGGTGCTTCTCTATAGTCAGTGTGTTACTGACAGTAGATGGAGGTCAGCACGCCCACAGTTTGGAGAAACAGACAGGAGGACAGGCACGGAAGCTGATGTACTGCTGTGGACGGGGGCAGCAGCTAAATGTATTTTAGCCACCTAAAAAAATCAATATCAGTTTGCCATCAGACGGCCCTTTACAACAGAGAAGTGCAGCAGTTATATCACTCTCTTCAAAGCCACCAGACTCCTTTTGACAAAACAGTAATTTGACCTCACACAGGAGTTGCTGGTCTCCTGCTGCCTCAATCAGTTAGTTTGTGTTATTGTGAGACTTTGTTGTTTAAAAAGTGTTAGGAACTAACAAACTAACCCGGAGGTTCCCAAACTTTTTCAACTTGAGAGATCGAAAAAAAAAGAGAAATTTGATGAGGACCCAAACTTACAAAAAAAATACATCATGAATTGCCACGACATGTACATTTATAAAAACTACTGATAAAGAACACAACAAATTAATTTAAAAATGTATATGAAATGCAGTTATTTCATTATAAAAGTACATCACAGCAATAATTAAATTTGCTGAATGCAGTGTTTGTTTCTGTAAAGTTTCTCACCACTTCATAACAAACTCGCACTGAAAAATCGATCCACGTGTCACAGCGTTGTTATGAATTTTACTCTGCAAACGTCCACAGCAGCACATTAGCTTAGCTTCTGTGTCTCCTGTCTGTTTCTCCAAATTGTCGGCGCCACTTTTAAAATTATTATGCATTTTTTGGAAAAGATTTGTTTCAGAGATATTGCTAACATGTTGTTGTTTTTTTTGCACATGAAACTGAATGTTTACGTGATGAGGTGTAATGACATGCTTGTGCTCTTCTCTTTTAATCCCATAAGCCAATTCAGTCTCCAGCCCACACACCCACCAGCCAGCCCAACCCCTCCATCCCATCCTACGCCTCGCCGCGCTCACCTTCGGTTCAGTCCCACACTCCCGTGAGCAGCACGCCGTCCGGTGGGCCGCCTCTCCAGAACAACCAGCCCGTGGAGTTCAACCACGCTATAAATTACGTCAACAAGATCAAGAACCGCTTTCAGGGTCAGCCAGACATCTACAAAGCTTTCCTGGAAATCCTTCACACATACCAGGTAAGAAAATACACATCAATAACAAACATACTATATAACTATACATGACCGAATTACATCAATACTACCGAGTACCGATTCACGTTAAATCAAACTGCCAAATTTATTTTGTGTGGTGTATAAAATGTTATAAATACACATGGGAATGATGCGAAAATTTGATGTCATGATTATCTTTGCCGAAATAACTGTGATTCACAATATTATCCCAATAATCAACAAAATATGCTTAAAACTCTTAAAATGGCACTAAAATATACAGGAATATTTTGCTTTGTTGGGAATTTTTTCTCAAAATATTCCGAATTTGTTCTCGAAACTTTGCGGCTTTTTTCCTCATAAAATTGTGAGTTTTTTTTCTCAAAACATTATGAGTATTTTTCTGTAAACATTATAACTTTTCCCTCAAAACATTCAGACTTTTTTTAAGAAACGGAAAACGATATTCACGATTTTCCCAATGATGGAAATTCACCACGATCAAGTTATTGTGAGTGTTTTTATCACAATCCATGATAAAATCGTATATCGTCCCATCCCTAGTTCTAAATGAATAACAAAAATTACAATGTTGAAATTGAGAATCTTAGACTTATTTTTACAACTGAAATGACATTTTTGTTATTACAGAGAGAACAAAGTATCGGAAAAAAATGGATCCTTTGGTACCGGTACAGAAGGGGGATACACTCAGTTGTAATCTCACCATCTCTTTTTTTTAAAATGACACATTTTCCAGAAGGAACAACGAAATGCTAAAGAGGCAGCAGGCAACTACACCCCAGCACTGACTGAGCAGGAGGTCTACACGCAGGTGGCAAGACTCTTCAAGAACCAGGAGGACCTGCTCTCAGAGTTCGGACAGTTCCTGCCGGATGCAAACAGCTCGATGGTGAGTCTCTGTGAACACACTACCAGCTTACGTAAGCACACATCATATCTTGTTTTACAGGAAGAAATAAGTCATGGATTTTGATTGTTTTTTATATTAAAAATATAAAGAAATGCAGTTTTTGTGAATGACTTTGCATACGTTGTTAAATAGGTGCACAACCAGAGATATTCTAACTTGATGTGTGATGCTCTTCTCAGCTGCTGGGTAAGACGACACCAGACCGGGCAGATTCTGTGCGTAACGATCACGGCGGCACAGTAAAGAGACCGTTACTGAACAGCAAACAGAGGCTGAGTCAGAACGGCCTGCCCATCAGGAGACCTGCTGGAGTCGGAGCCACTCCGCCGGTCAAGGTACACACACACACACACACACACACCCCTCTACGAGCTGCCTGTCTGCAGATATTCAGCCGTTTGTTCCTTCCTGCTACATTATGAATTAATTAAGTTTATTTCGGTTAAAAATTAGTTTTTCAAACAATGAAATTCACAGTCAACAACCGTTAAGACCCAGAATGACAAATGTCAGTACGCTGAAAAGGCAGTTTGTCTCCAGTTTATATTAATGAGGGTAGACTTAATTTTATTACAGTTCAGCAGCATCTACACCAAACTACAGCCTCCAAAATGTTTTTTGTTTTTACTCTAAAAAGTGGCTGGAAGCACATCTATTCTTCTCCCTCATTAAGAAATTCTGGATCTGGCCTCAAGCCCCGCCCACCACAGCTGCCATGGTGTTGACTGCTCATTTCGCTCATGATATGTTTTGTAACAGCATGTAGACATGTTAACATGGTTAAAAACTAGAATTTCATGAGAGGGACTCTTTAATCAGCACTTGAACCATCATGAATGTTGGATTTATTATAGGGCTGTTTTATTCGACTATACTGATTTTAAATAGGTTTACCAGATAATCTTTCAACTGGGTGTTTAAATCTACCCAAACAGACTGATAATAGAACATTTACTGTTTTCAAAATAAAACGTTTTTGTGACATGTCATGTCTTCATAACTTGCAGAAGAAGCCTAAAATACTGGGGAAGGACCACGGCATGACTGAAGTCAGCAAACACAGCACCAGCACTGAAACCATGTTCTTTGAGAAGGTCAGTGTTTTTATATTCACTTCCAGTATTGTTTATTTAAAGTCCTGCAGTAACAATATGATGACCAAAATATTAACAATGTGATGAAATCCTCTCAAGGGAAAGTTGTTAATTAGTTTTTTCTCTTACAGGTGAAGAAGGCTCTGCGGAGCTCTGAGGCGTACGACAACTTCCTGCGGTGTCTTCACATTTTCAACCAGGAGGTGATCTCTCGTGCCGAGCTGGTCCAGTTAGTCATCCCGTTTCTTGGGTGAGTTTAAACATACACATACCTGCACATACCAGTTTTTCACTGCCATGTAAAGTCCTGCATCTCTACGGAAACTGCACAATCATGGCTAGAAGTAGGGAGAACTCAGACATATCTGTTGTGCAGTACAACACAGTTATAATGCCATAAATCAGAAAAAAAAGAAAACATAATAGTTTACATTTTTACAACCTCTGCTTGTCCTCTCCTCACTGCTCTGTGTAAACAGACTGCAGTTCAGTCGAAGTTTGTGCTGAGGAGCGCAGAATTTAATGGGTTTTTGTTGGCAAAATTTTAAACGAGACATTTAGAATAAAGTGGTTTTGATGAAATATCAATATTTTAAGCTTAGGTTTTATTACTTTTCCTGAAGCATTCGTCGCATTTGATTCGTTCAAGGAAAGTTGAAAATCCAACAATAATGTCTGTTTTTTTTGTTCTAATTTAGTTTTTTTAAGAAGACATGCTTTTCAAACCTGTTGTGAGGTTCAGAGGGTTGATGAGCAATATATTGTGATGTTTGTTTCTGATATAACATCATGCCCTTGTTGCACCTGTCAGATTTTGATTTTAATGAAATATAGTATTGATTTCATATAAAATGAGGTAAAACTTTATTTATCCTGAGGGCAATTGTTGTGCAGCAGCTGCAATACAAAGTGGGAAAGAGTGCAAATAAAACAAAATATAAACAGTGAAAAAAATATCAGTAAGGTGCAAAACAAATGTACACAATATCTGTTTCAACACCCATGTACATCACATTTACTAAAAATATCTCCTACCTCTGTCACTGTTGCACAATATCTGGAATTCACCTGGCTGCAGACGCACTACTAATTGTTTATTTCACATGCGCTGTGACAGAAAATTCCCGGAGCTTTTTACATGGTTTAAAAACTTCCTGGGCTACCGAGAGTCGAGCCACGGGGAGTCGAGCCACACGGAGAGTTTACCCAAGGAGCGTGCGACAGAGGGCATCGCCATGGAGATCGACTACGCTTCCTGCAAGAGGCTGGGGTCCAGCTACAGAGCGCTGCCCAAGAGCTACCAGCAGCCCAAGTGCACAGGAAGGACGCCGCTGTGCAGAGAGGTGAGTCACTGAAGGAAGTCTGCTAATTAAAGGTATTTTTGTCATGATAACCTGTTTATTCTCTCCCACGGGGCCACTGGGTACGATGGTACCAATGTGTTTGACATTTACCCACCAAATACCAGTAAAATGTGCTTTTAGTGGATGAATTGATAATTGTTCATAATAAGCAACCGAGGGATGCAACTACAGATTATTTTAATTTTGGATTAATTTGCTGGTAAGTTGCTTGATTGAGCATTTAGTAAAAAAAAAAAACACAAAATGTCTGTTACAAGTTAATAGAGCATACAATTATTTCTTCACAGTTTTTTGTCTGATTGTCAAAAAATCCAAAGCTTTTCAAATGACACAGAAAAGAAGCAATTCCTCACATTATTTTTTCATTAGATTTTCTTATTGTCAGGGTCGTTTGTTCCTGCCCTCTAAAACGACCCACAGAAGAGTTTTCTGTCTGCATACCGGTCACGGTTTTAAGCACGTCGTTAACGTGAACGGTCGCAGTTTGGTTCGGTTTAAGCAACAAAACACGTAACTTCCCTTCAGTACGTACATGACGTAATTACACACGTGATGCAGAACGTAGTAGAACGTTTAGTTTTATTTTCAATCGGGACATGAACACTGGAGTTGTTTTTTGGGGGAACTTCTTTTTTTTTTTTCTGACGTTGCATTGTAAAAACTCAAATCTACTTTTTCTTAAATTTCACCAAAAACCTCTCACATTACCGTCATGCAGATCAGGACAGCAGAACCAACGACACTCATGTTTTGACTCCGGCCGCGATGCTCAGAGAATTTTTTGGTGGTGTTAAATTTACTTTCGAGCATTAAAACAAGTCTTAAATCTTAACTTACCTTAAACTGTAAGAACCCTGTATTACTGGTTACAACTTAGCAAAACTGGTGATAATAAACTGAAGGATTGCCTGACCGAGTGTTTCTTCTCGGTCTTCTAATTAAATGACGTTCCAAACGCTGTGTCCGTTACACAGGATTGCTGCGTTTATATAAAGTGCGGCTCGTACTCAGAATGAACTGACGGACGTTTGAGTTTAACTGAATGTCCTCTCGCAGGTTCTGAACGACACGTGGGTGTCGTTTCCATCGTGGTCTGAGGATTCGACGTTCGTGAGCTCCAAGAAGACTCAGTATGAGGAGCACATCTACAGATGTGAGGATGAGCGCTTTGAGGTGAGGAACACTCAAACTGTGGGTTCTTGTGTGATTTATAAGCATGTGTTCAGCACTTTCTCTCCACCATGCACTTTGACTGCTCACTGTGCCGGTCCCATCTCTCATAAGCATTCAACATGTTATTTTTATGTTTTCTTTTCTCTGTGACTGCGCCCTCTTTAGCTGGACGTGGTGTTAGAAGCCAACCTCGCCACGATACGAGCCCTGGAGACGGTGCAGCGGAGGATCTCTCGCATGTCAGCTGAGGAGCAGCTGCGCTTCAAGCTGGACAACACAATGGGCGGCTCCTCAGAGGTCATTCACCGCAAAGCTATCCAGAGGATATACGGAGACAAGGCCCACGACATCATCGACGGACTCAAGAAGAACCCAGCTGTGTCTGTTCCCATCGTGCTGAAAAGGTTAGCGTCTGATATTAATTACTTGTCTGCCTCCCGTCAGGGCTTCACAGTTGATTTACTTAAAGGTGTAACACGTTACATTTAAAAAAAAATGTCTCTAAACGACAAGACCTATATTTAGTTGAGTTGTGTACCTGCATGATCGCAGATGTTTCCAACAATTTTAAAACCCAGAGAAATCTGTGATGTAGAGGTAATGGTTCATTAAATGTGTGCACGTGTCAGCAGGGTGGTTGTCTGCCAGAAGCTGTCATACATGTACTTTTTATCCAGTTTTAAGTAGAGCCAGACCGATATATCAGTCCACCGGTATTATCGGCCTGTCACAGACATATCGGTATCGGCGTATATGTTTTCCGATATGCACCAATATGAAAAACGTTTTTACAGAGTATAAATTGCAGAAAACGATGCTTGGGGTGATTTGAAAAGGGTGTCATTACGAGGCTCTTTATTGATGGTCAGCAATCGACTGATATACTGTCCACCATATGAGGAAAATATGCAACATGCAATAATGTTGAATATTGCAATAATTACATTACTTGTGATAAATAACAGTAAGTAACAATAGTTAAATTTTAAAGAGCAGTTTTCTAACAATACTCAACTAACTCAAAAAATCCCTGGGTGTCTTTTCGCGTCGTGTTTATTGCGCAAGTTGCGATGACGATAAAAAAAACTGTATATTGTGCAGCCATAGACTGATACTGAACATACAGTACAGATGTTTATTTCACTATTTCCTTTAGTTTTTTTAAAACTTTTAACTATTTAAATATTTATTTTAGTTTTATTTATGCTTTATCTATATGCCATTGTAATTGTGCAATGGTCAGCAATTGATACTGAACATACACTTCAGTAATGTAAAATATTTTTTGTTATTATTTTATTATTATGCAGTTTAATTGTTCAGTAAAGCAGCCTTCTGAGTACTTTTATATAGTTATATCGGTGCCCAATACACAAAGGTCTGTTTTCAGTCCAGATCAACTGCATCAGAGAAACAGTTTTATTCAGTGTTTTCACCGGTTTAAATCACCGGGTCCATTATCGTCTGCTCCCAGTAAAAACCTCCTGAACGATGAACACTGAAGGAATCCTAACTGAGAGAAACTGATGCTAATGAAAACAACAACTCCCATGATCCCACACTACTTCATGATGTCACCAAACTCTGTTTCTTTTGTTGTTGTTTTGACTGAGAGACATCTAGTGGCAGAAAATAACATATTTCACATCTGTGCATCACTTTTTTTCTGTCCCTGTTTCAGATTAAAAATAAAGGAGGAGGAGTGGAGAGAAGCTCAGAGAGGCTTCAACAAAATCTGGCGGGAGCAGAATGAAAAGTATTACCTGAAGTCACTCGACCACCAAGGCATCAACTTCAAGCAGAATGACACCAAAGTGTTGCGTTCAAAGACCTTACTCAATGAAATTGAGATGCTATATGACGACGTGAGTAAACATGAAGAAAACATAATTGTTTTTGAGGGTTGTTGTGCTGCTTTTGATACAGAACTTTGGTACAGGTCTAGTCCACACGTACACGTGCATTTTTTAAGACGTGGCTTTTTCTATGTGTTTTGGCAATTCGTTTATGCAGACTGCGTTTTATGTCACTGAAAACAGATCTGTTGTAAAACTCCTTCCAGTGCTTTAAGGTTATATCACCACCTGCTGGTTTGGCATTCTCTTGACAGCACTTCAATTGTGTTTTTGTGTTTTCATTTTGCTTTTGTGGACAGGATTTTTTTTTTTTTGAGAACAAAGGAGGAAAAACACAGTTTTCAAAAATACCTGTGTACGTGTCTCGGCCATATACATGCAGAATTCTACTGTCTAATAAGAGAAATTTCCCTAAATTTACCCCCAATCTCCTCCTGTGTCTGTGTCCCTGTAGCACCAGGAGCGAGCGTCCGAGGAAACTGCCACGCCGCCTCCGAGCGGCCCACATTTGACCCAGACCTACGAAGACAGCCAGATCCTGGAGGACGCTGCTGCCCTCATCATCCACCACGTCAAGAGACAGGTGGGCATCCAGAAAGAAGACAAGTACAAGATCAAACAGATCATCCACCACTTCATCCCCGACATGCTGTTTGCACGGCGAGGCGAGCTCTCCGACGTGGAGGAGGAGGAGGAAGAAGAGGAGGAGGAGGAAGACATGGAGACGGATCCAGATGCCCCCAAGAAGCACAACGGCCTGCCGGGCAGCAGCCCATCAAAGTCCAAACTCCTCTTCAGCAACACGGCAGCTCAGAAGCTGCGGGGCACAGATGAGGCCTATAACATGTTCTTCGTGAACAACTACTGGTATATCTTCTTTCGTCTCCACCACATCCTCTGCTCCCGTCTGCTGCGGATCTACGGGCAAGCCGAGAAGCAGATCGAGGAGGACGCCCGAGAGCGAGAGTGGGAAAGAGAAGTGTTGGGGCTCAAAAGGGAGAAAAATGAAAATCCAGCAATCCAGCTGAAGATGAAGGAGCCAAGTAAGTGAGAAGACCAGTTACGTTAATCTCGAAGTTTTTGCATAATTGCTCTCAAATCCTCACTAGCATTGATTTTAATTCCTCTACTCGAAGGGTCACGGCGAGAATTCTTTTGGGGGCCACTTTTGCATTATGTATATGTTTTGCATTCTCTCGCAATATTTTGAGTTCCCTCATAATATGTTTTGCGTTCCCTTGCACTATGACTGAAAAGTGAGCTGAACTTCTGTAAAAGCTCCATAAAGCAGAGAAGCTGCAGATTCTCTGATAATTCTCTGTTGGTTCATTGCAACACCTGACATTATCTTTTCATACATTTTAATTAGAAATATTAATAACACAAACACAGATGTGCAGGTTTACAAAACCTTTCTGTGCCAACAGGTTGTAATAATTACAGATCATGTGACAACAGAAGTTATCACCATATCACAACACCAATTATTTACAGCATTTGATGAGACAAACACCAGATAATAATAAATATAAGCAACAAATATAAACAAAGTCAAACTGTCAAAATAGTAAAGATATCACACTACACTACAAGTTCTATATCCACAGATGGGAGATGGATATGGTGCCTCATCACTCCCTATATATGGAATAACTTGCACATGCAATGGGAAAAAAGCCGATTTGAACACTCCTGGTGTTACACTGGATTACTCTTACTATTCTTTAATACTGCATTGCTCCTGCTCTGGCTGCACCCTGGATGAGTAGCACGGCTGTGTGCACACATTGATTCTTATTCCTATTGAGCAGTATATCAGCATAATACCCACAAAGTAAACATGCATTCGGGCGTTGCACTGTGGGGGATGAGACATATGGCTCAGAAGGAATTAATGTATTGGGAGGTAATGCAAAATATTGCAAGAGAACGCAAAACATATTTCGATTTAACGCAAAAGTAGTCCCAAAAAAACTCTGGTCGTGACCTGTCAGGGGCTCTGTACTAACCATGGTGTATCATACTTTGTCATTTCTCTCCATATAACTCAACACGTCTTCTGTTTTCCGCCTGCAGTGGATGTTGATGTAGAGGACTATTACTCAGTGTTTCTGGAAATGGTGCGTAATCTTTTGGATGGAAACATGGAGCCGACTCAGTACGAGGACTCCCTGAGGGAAATGTTTACTATCCATGCCTACATCGCCTTCACCATGGACAAACTCATCCAGAGCATCGTCCGGCAGGTCAGACACTCACGACCATGTCGTATCATTTCATTTATGTTGCACAAAAAGAGTCTGGAGTGCTTCACTTCTTTTACTGTATGTAGTTTAATTCAGATTCAAACATTATTGAACTGTGCAAATAATAATAATAACCTATTGACCTCTGCACCAACGAGGCTGGATCATAACTAGGGTTGCAAAATTCTGGGAATATTCAAGGTGGAAACTTTCCATGTGATATAAGTGCTGTCTGCTCAGGCTGTATCTGCCATGCCATGTGCAGATAGAAGCACACTTTTTACCATATCATAAACAAACATAATGCATTAATTTGCCAAATAAATCCATTAATTGGTCAAATACATGCAGTGTGAAATGTGCTAACGTTAGCTAGCAAGCTAACTAACAGGGAAAGATACTTTAAAATTTGAGCCGACAGTGTGAGCTGTGTGCAAACCTGGGGTTTAAAGTGAACAACTAATTTACAAAATAAATGTTTCACAATGAATGGAAATTGATTAATTAAAACGACTCAATTAGCATTAGCATGCTCAATCAAGCTAATGTTGCAGCCCACATGGTAACAGCTAGCTCGCAAAAACTAGCAGAAGGTGTTAACAAGTGATGTGCTTCAGGCTACTATCTGTTGGTTAACTGAAATGTAAAAATATTAAATATATTCACTCCAGTAATCAATATAATCAGTTGTATTACTGGAGTGAATATATTTTATATATATATTTAGTCCTTTGGCTCAGACAGTGCAGTAGTGTTGGCTGCACATGTGATGGAGAATGCACTCTACATGCAGATGATGTAATTTTACTGACTTCCTGTTTAATGGGATGTTGGCCAATGATCTGCACATGTGATGGACAAGTGCTGCTGAATGCAGAGCATGGGTACAATTCAGCTGAGCATACTTTTAAACAAAACATGCTGTAAAATCCAGTGTGGCTTTTCTTATGTGTATTTCCCAGTAGTGGAGGAAGTATCCAGATCCTTTACTTAAGTAAAAGTACTATTTCCACAGTGTAAAAATCTCAAGTATAATCAGAAAAAAGTACTTTAAGTATTTAAAGAAATTAATACTTGATGCAGAAAAACAAATTAAAAAGAAAATAATTAAAAAGAAAGGCAGCAAAACTTCACATTTGTGAAGCTGGAACCATTAAATGTTTTAGCATGAAAAAATGACTCGATCAAAATAGTTGCCAATTAATTATCTGGCAATTGAACAATTATTTCAGCTGTAACTAAATATACATTTGGGGAGTTTAATCTACATCAAAACATATTTCATGTATATAATATTTGACATGTTTTTGATATGTTTTGTATGCAAAAATCTTAATTATTAAGATGTCAAATAATTGTAGTGGAGTAAAAGTACAAAGTGGCAGGGAAAGAAAGTACAAGTACCTCAAATTTGTACTTAAGTACAGTACTTGAGTAAATGTAATTTGCTACATTTGACCACTGGTATTTCCCCCCAAATTAAAAAAAAAATATTATAAGATAGGTTATGCTTTTTATATTTAAAATGTGCAACTTCCCTTGGAAATGTAGCTATTTTTTGCTCTTGTAGTCACATCTGTTGCGTACTGAACCTGTTGTTTTTCACAGCTCCAGCACCTCGTCACTGATGATGTATGTGCGCGTGTCACGGACATGTACCTGAGCGAAAGTGCCAACAAAGCCACGGGGGGCACGCTGTCCACGCAGACATCCAGGGCCACAGCAGAGGGGGCCTACCAGCGCAAAGCAGAGCAGCTCATGTCGGATGAGAACTGCTTCAAGGTACCAGAGAGTACTGATGGTATCGTACGCCAGTCTACACTGCTTTCAACACTTTGTTTATACGCGATTTCCTCTGATTTGTTTAGTTGATGTTCGTAAAGAGCCGAGGATCCGTCAGTCTGGCCATGGAGCTGCTGGACACAGAAGAGGATAACTCCGATGAGCCAGCGGACGCAGAGGTACGACTCATTCACTATTCAAGTACAATATTCATTAGAGCTTCATTCATAACCATTTGAATGCTGCGCAGCTTTTTTTTTTTTTTTTTGCATGTCTATTCATTTAGTCTAAACTAGAGGATGATGGAGTAAAAAAATAATTCCTGTCCCGTCCCACTCCTGGAAGAATGACTCCCGTCCCATCCTGCTCCTGTGTGGTGTTAAAAATCCTCTGCATGAGTATTGAAAAGACAAGTGGAACCACGGCCTTTGATTCCCGGTCCTGCCCGCTCCCTTTAACTTGTATTCCTGTCCCGTCCCGGTCCCGTGATAAATAGAGGAGTTGACTCCCAGGAACACAGGAAAAAATATTAGTATTATACTATTGTAGATAGGGATGTTATTTTGACCGATTATTACTATCAGTTAAAAACTCTCTTTACTCTGCATGTAAAGGCACAGTGAAGGTTAGCTTACTGCTAACAGTTAGCCTGCAGCTGTAGGCTACGTTTCCAAACACCACGGCCGCTGCTGGAGATGACGGAGAAACATCAGAACTGTAAAATCCTCCTGCGTCCCTGAAGTCTCCGTTGTGGCAACAAACATGTGCGGGCTACTGACCACAGATGGAACTTAATGGTGTGTTCAGTTGCCCCTCATTAATTTGTGGTGCGTTCAGGTAAACTCATGAACTCAAGCTGTTGTTGTAAAGAATCCTTCTGCCATCAGTTTGTAGTTCCAAAATGTGGAAATGAGTTAGCATTTCTACGCTCGAAATGCGACCGTTGGTGTAGTTAGTTTCTTCTGGCGATTGCATTTACGCTTCTAAAATCCTAAAAGTGGTGTTCATTTGGAGAGATTATCTTGCTAGACCAAAAGGTGTAAGTATCATAAACTTGTGTTCTCCACAGAGCTTATTTTCTGCAATGATCCAAGGGATGATGTGTTTTTGTTGTCCTACAGAAACACGTTGTCCCTTTGGCTCCATATTGACCGGTGAAATAACTTATTGTTGTTACAAAGTAACTGATAAATATTAAAAAGAAACTTTAAAGCGTTAGATCTGAGAACAGAATTTGCTGCGGTGGCAGAATGAGTGTTTAATAGTTGTTCTTCTGCTCTGTCCTCCACAGAGGTGGTCAGACTACGTGGGCAGATACCTGAACTCAGATTCTGCGTCCCCAGAGCTGCGTGAGCATCTGTCCCAGAAGCCGGTGTTCCTCCCCAGGTGAGGCCCCAGCCATGTGTCCCTCTTGTCTGCATACTTTCTGTCCCGAGGCTCTAGTCAGCCGAGCAGCCACTCCACTGTTGACAAGCCAAACCAGCTGCCAAACACAAACAACTCACTTTCAGAGATAGTAACAGTGGCACTTCTGCACAAGCCTGACTTTAGGAAGCTCTTTCTAATCGCAAACGTTTTGGGCATAAGACCTCTGCCTTTTTTTTAAGTAACGGACAAACAACCAGGGTTTGAGAAAGTTCATTGAAAAGAGTAACGGCACAGTTACAGTGACGCGTGCCTGGACGCCCTCCTGTTTGTAAAGAATCTCATTGGCCGTGACTTTTTTTCAGTTTCTGACCTCTGCCTCACACGGAAGATTGCACTTTACATGGCCATCTTTTAAAAATAAAAAAAAATAATAATGGAATTTATTTATTCACTGATTCAGTTCCTTTTTAATGGGAATTTTATTTATTAATAGTAAGGTTTTTAAAAAAAAAAGAAGAAAAAAAAAGGTTTTGGCTTGATCGTGGGTTTTGAATGTAGCGGACAGCTATAAGGAAGCATTTGGTTTGATTATTCACATTGTATTGAATTTAAATGATTTTCATTGTGTAACATAAGAACAACAGTCATTGAATTGAGCAAAACAAATGGGTTCCACCCCCTTTTTTTTTTTTTCATTTTAATTTCTTTCTTTTTTTTCGACGATGTTTGAGAGACTGAAGCTGTTGTATTGGACCCGAGAGACTTTGTTAAAGAACGGAAGTCATGGTTTTTCCTTTTCTACCTTTATCATGCCCTTTTTGTTTGTGATTGTATTCAGATCCAAGGTCCTGTATTTGACTTTAATCCCTGTTTGCAACTGTAAATGTTCAAATGTCCATCTGTTTAAGTCTGTTATACTCAGTGTTATGTTTGTAATCATTTTCAGTGGAAACAGTGCACTCCCGTTGCAACTTTTTGTTGTGGGTGAGGGTTGTTTTTTTTGTTTTTTTTTCCACTGGTTTGACAGAAATTAGTGCTCATAAGTTTTTAAAAACTCTGGTCAAGCACATTATCTGCAACACTTGTACAGAGGAGTAGGGTTTGTAAATAAAATGATTGTCTAAATTGTATGTTCATGTTGGTGTATTTCTTTCCTGACACCTGGGAGGCGTGCATGGAGGCGTGGTTGTGTCCGCTCAGATGAGTGTCGCACATAAAAGCCTTGTCTGTCATTGGTGCTTTTTTCAGTTTTCTTTTTTTTTAATTTCTTTGAGATGGCTGTCCATTACCATAAACATTTCAAAAGGTTTTTTTTCTTTTTTTTTCTTTTTTAAAAACACAAAAATAATGCTCTTTATCTTATTTATTAACCCATTGCATAAATCTGAATGATTTATCAGTGGGCTCACCCACATCTTGTCCCCCCCCTTTTTTTGTTTTGTTTTCATCAAATCTATGAGAGATCAGCAGCACAAGAGGTCAAAAGACAATGGAAGTTTAAAAAAAAAAAAATCCAGCAGTTTCTTTTCCAGTTGTGTTGGGTCTTCATCTCATGATCATAACACTCTGTACATTGTTGGTGAAAGTTTGTATTCTCAGCTCATATTTTCGGATTGGTATCCTTCCTATCGGGCAGCAATTTTTTTTTTTTTTGCTAGTGTTTGTTTCTAACAGTTTGACTGAAATTGGCCTCACTGTCATGTCTTTTAAGTGGAGCCCTGAATGCAAAAATATGCTTCATGGTTTCAGTCCCCCCGCTCACCTGTACCCTCAGTGGTAAGTACACATTTAAAACTTTCATTCAGGTGGGGTGAGTAATTGCATTTTTTTTTAATATTACCTGCACAAAATCAGGATCAATTTCCAATTAAAATATTTGTTTTATTAGATTTGATGGCTGTGCAACGGAAGTGCACTGTACAGAAATATTACGACTGCTGCCTCTGCTGCTCTTATAGATCCACATTTCCCTCGAATGATTTGACTCCCTATCTAATTCGGTTACTCGGTGAGTTGCAATGCATGGGTTTAAAAAAAATAATTGTTTAAAGGGACAGTCCTCTCAAATTTGACTATACTGTTCTCAAATTTAATGTCATGTGTATTGTGCCATCTCCTAAGGCTTTTAAAAACTGCACAGTGCATTCTGTCAATATACAAAAACTGTGCCATGTACAACTCAAGTTAATAAAAACACTTTACAGATTTTTTGAAATTTGTGCGAACTTTCCCTGTAAACGTGATGCACCCCCTTTTTTTTGTTGATGTGTGGAGTAATCAGAATCAGAATCTCTCTGCGATCGGTCGGTGTTATTCATGGTTGTCGATCTGTTTTCAGGAATTTGAGACGGATAAGGAAGTGCCAGAGAGGATGGGAGCAGCTGCAGCAGGAGAGGATGAGCAAAGTCCCCTCGGACAAGTCGCAGGACGGCGGCGGCGAGCTGAAGATGGAGTGCATGTTCAAGCTCAACTCCTACAAGATGGTTTACGTGTGCAAGTCTGAAGACTACATGTACAGACACACGGCGCTCACACGGGCTCATCAGGTAAGCACAGGAAACGTGTCTCCTCCTGATGTATTTATTCATTATTAGTTATAGATTCAATACTGTCTGGACAATAAGTAATGTCAGAATCTAAAATATTAAAATTTTTCTACGTCAGCATCCTTTTTCACTCAGATTACAGTGTTGATGATGTGTAAGGACAAGCAGGATATGTGGTTCTTATTAGATTTAAAGGTCCAGTGTGTCGTGTTTAGCTGCCTGAGTTGGCAAAAATGGAATATAATATTCATTTGTATTTTTTATTTG
>JAOVVB010248769.1:0-20676 GCA_028570985.1 Heterobranchus longifilis | reverse complement strand
ACACTCCCTCTCTCATGCTTTTTGCGCCCCCCCCCCGCCTCTCGCTCTCTTCTGCTCTCCGCGCGCGCGCGCGTGTGTGTGTGTGTGTGTGTGTAAAAGCACTAACTTCATCCTCCTCCCTCAGAAAGGACTGAGACACAGGACTGAATCCCTCATGGCCCCTCGCTCTCTCTATATATGTGCACTGCTTAATAGAGGATGACCGTGCACTATGTAGGCCACAGTACAGAATGGAGCAAAGATTTGCTTTCATTAGGGCCCAGGCACTCTGACATCATAATGTGCGAAGTGGCCTCTTGTTTAACTTGCTTTTATTTTTCCCTGAAAAATCTCTTATCTAAGATAAATCTAAGCACGTTCTTAAAGTTTACATGTATAGCCATTCATACAAGTCTAGATCAGCAGGCTTTAAGACAAGTGCAACAAATTATCTACATTTGTACCATGCGTTAATGGCGTATTTACCTGCCAATATCTCAGCACACACTTTTTGCTGACTCGATACATAAAGTATGTGCAATAGACACCATATTGTCACACCCGTGCCTTCCTCCAAACTTTTTCCATAAATGTGCAAGCACACAATTGTGCAAGAACGCAGCATTATAATTTCTGTCATGGCTTGCTGAGGTTAAAGAGGAAGAGCTCAAGTGTCCTGCACACTGAACATATTTGGGATGTACTGCAACCCCGACTGCACCCCAGACCTCCTCACTGCCTGATCTTACTAAGGCTCCTGTGCCTCAATGAGCAAAAATCCCTACAGCCATTTTCCAAAGTCTAGAGGAAATCATTCCCAGAAAAGGGAATGAAAAGAGTTTTTTCTTTGCCACTGTATCCGTCGTCCTCGACTTCATCAGGGACAGTCTTATCATTTTGATTCATACACATCTCATACAAACTTAAATAATTATTTTGATTGTGTAAAGCTGCTTAGCGACAATGTCAATTATTAAAA
Source organism: Heterobranchus longifilis (assembly GCA_028570985.1). Classification (NCBI taxonomy): domain Eukaryota; kingdom Metazoa; phylum Chordata; class Actinopteri; order Siluriformes; family Clariidae; genus Heterobranchus; species Heterobranchus longifilis. The sequence continues at coordinate 19,718 of JAOVVB010248769.1, read as the reverse complement.
ACGCTATACAAATAAATTTGAATTTAATTATTATAGAAGGACAGAGAATTTTGCCCATATCGTGTACTAGAGGTTACCCGTGGCCCCACTCGCCTACATCCACCCAATGATGACCAGGTAATCTGGTAAGATGCCTACTGTTACATTCATTGAGGAATACCTATGACAAACAACTGGCCACAAACAGGCATCAGGTTAAACAGAATTTCTATTTTATACATATAAATATTTAAAACTTTTTTCAAATGTCTTGTAGCCTTTATTATTACATATTTCCCAAAAGATATTCAACACAATGAATCCACCCAAGAGCCACTTGTGATGTTAACTCTATAGATAAATAATGGTTCACAAATTAGTCATAACCATAACAACCATCACTGAAGTCGATTATAGACAGAATTATAATTTAACCGATTAGCCTGTGTGACTAGTCAGTTACATTGAATGGGTTTAATCCAAACTTTAATTAGTGTGTTCAGTCAGTGTAAAGTTCAGGAAGAGGAAAAAGCTTTATGACCCCAAACAAATAGCCAGGATAATTTTGTACACATTCCATTAAAGAGCTGAAAATTTAAATAGTGGGATTATATAATCTGATTTCAGGGAACATGTGGACTTTACAGTTTAAGAGAAAACTCACACGCTGAATTTTAGCAGCACAAGCCCGATTTGAAGGTGACAGCTGCACGCATCACTGGTGTGTATATACATCACAGTATGGTGATGAAACTCTTAGCTGCAATAAAACGTTTAAATTGTGCAAACGTTTTAAAGAAGGCCATACATCCATGAATGATGAGCCCATGAATGTTCGTTCAGTGAGTGGAACGCCTGATCCTTGAAAATCAATGGAGAACTTGTCACTCAACTTGCCGAAGAGACGCATCTGTCTGTGGGAGACATACAAACATTCATGAACACTTTACAGGAACCCAGCTGGGAGTTATTGCCACATCCACCCTACAGTCCTGACCGCGATCCAAGTCATTTCCACATGGGGTCATTAATGAAGTCCCTGGGAGGCCAGTGTTTCAGTTTTTAAGTAGATCATGGCTACAGTATACTATCCAAGCACTAGTGAAACACTGGGATAAATGTTTTAATGTGGTTTGATGTGAACATGCTTCATACTGTATATGTGCACAATAATTCCTACTCTGGAGTGCTGATCACAACTGTACATGCACCAGTTAAATTCTAACCCCTTGCTAATATATATTTTCTGTCTCTAATAACTATTTTGTTTACATACAAAAATAAGGTATTAGTTATCCATTTATCCCAGTGGTAAGAAAATTGAAATGCAGTAAATATGGTTTTCTTTCAGGATCAAAAAGATGTGCTGCTGCACCACTTAGTGGCTAGAAGTGAACATCACAACATCTGCAGTAAAAAGCTCAGAGGTTTATTGGTCTTTCAGGTCAATTACCTCAAACCACATCTTATTTTTTTAAATAAACAATAAAGTTTAAACATTAACATTTCATATGGTGCAAACTACATTAAAATTAGCTAAATAAGTTCAAAACACTGTTAAACTAAAATAATACAAGGCAAATTTCACAATTTAGAATACAGGAAAACTAACTGAAATTTAAGTATTTAAATATTTAATGAGTCATTTTCATCTTTCCTTACTTAACATGCAACTCACTCCCAGTGAAATGCTGGTCCCACTTCAACTAACATAGTTACAGCAAACCTGACCTTTGAACTGTGTTTCAATCCAGCATAGTCCAAAATTAACATTTGGTTAAACATGGGTGGCCCGAGATCTACCAGATTATTTCCGGCCCCATGGCTGCATCTGTTTGAACATGGTTGTAACAAAGTGTTACGTCTAGAGACAAACTGAAAGTAGATTAAAAGTGAAACAGATGCCGTTGGTCTTTGATTTTTGACTCATTTAACATCTGATAGTCAAACTCACTTTGCTCTTCTTAGTTTAATCTCAAATCTTGTTCCCTTTTCTATATCACAAGTGAGAAATAGTGTGATTAACATCAGAGGAATCAGAAAACACGGTCGAATTCAGACTGGCTGGTTGTAGCTGGGTTGCGGTTCTGATTGGCCGGCTGTTGAGGCATATGACCGCGTCGTCGAGGGGGGGCCAGGTATTCGAACATTGACGTGTTGTGTGTGGAGAGCATATGTTTGAGGTCAGAGGGCATGGGGTCAGACCAGAAGAAGTCATGGTTGAGAGCGTCATCACTGTCAACACGCTGCGCAGGGTCAAGCACCAGCAACTTATCGATCAGATCCAGAGCATACGGGTCTTTAACATACGCCTTCAGGCGCTCCTTCACTTTCCGCTTCTGTCCTTTGGGTAACTCCATCTTCTGGTACAACTCGTATTTTTTATCCACACCAGGCCACACCTGAGAAAGAGGAAGAAGAATGTAGAAATAGATTCTTAGAAGAGGTTCTTGCCTTATAAAGACATAATACAATATTAAATCTGTATCTGCCCTTTCCTGTATATTGTTGACAAATTGCACTTTTAATAATAAACATTTGTTGTATCCGAGGGCTGTACCAAAAGTAATGCAAAAATGGGAATAACATTTTTTTTTTTTTTTTTAAACTAACGCAGGGTGTTTAAAATGCATATGTTGTAAACTATGCATTTTCTGGGTGACTGCTGGAATGAAATTTAAGCTAAAAATAAATAAACTGAAATATGCACAGCTTCATTACTTCAGCAGTAATGGATCCACACAGCTGGCTGATCAGAGTGAGTTGGTGCTGTTCTGTGTTTCCCTGCATGATGGGGCTCCTGGTCCACATTTCAGCCATGATACAACCTGCACCCCAAAGATCGATGGGTGGCCCGTAGTCACGCTCTCCTACACACAGACACAAGCAGAAAGTCATGAGTAAACACACAGAAGTGCCCAGATATAACCAGTTAGGCTGCAACACTGTTTCCACTGCAAACCTGATGGGTTGAAAAACTTGGCTGCCGACAACCAATCAGTTTTCAGCAGGCATTTTACAGGTTGTATTTTTTTTTATTGCCATAGATTCCCCTATTTTTTATGACCATTTTATCATTTGTCTATTTTTCCTCCTTTCTTCTCCCATGACCCTTTAGGTTCTAGGTACATTATAATATGTATAAATACACAAAGTTCACTTTTGCATAATACGCAATTTTTTCTAATTAATCTGCATTAAACTAGAACAGCATTATCTAAAAATATCCAGACAACTGGACAATTCTTTCAAATTGGACTTCTCTAATGGATCTAACGTCTTGAAATCATGGTTCAAACCCCACATGATGATAATAATTGAATATATTTAAATAGCTAATTTCACATTTTATTAATAGGTGTTAGATGCACGATCATCACTCTAGTCTAACTTGCTGTTCTGAGTCTCACCAAGGAGGAGCTCTGGAGGTCGATACCACAACGTCACTACTCGGTTGGTGTAGCGATTGCCCTGGCTGTTCTTTGCCAGGCTGAAGGCTCTTGCCAGGCCGAAATCAGCAAGTTTCAGCACACCATCCCTTGTGATCAGCACATTTGCTGCCTTCATGTCTCTGTGCAGGATCTAAAAAAAAAAAAAGGAGGAAAAAAAGCCTAAATATGGGTGAACAACTACAACAAGCCACCAGAACAGCTAGAAAGCATGTTGAGAAAGATTCCCCAGAACCATCTTACTGAGATGTCCTTCACATTATATTTCCGCAGCTGTTTTCTGGTCATAGTGGTGGAGACAACTGTCTAACAATGCTAACAAAATCTCCCTATGGTAAACCTCGGGCTAAAGTAAATATTCATCAGAATTTAGAGATGTTTATTGAAATTTTAAACCGTCATATTTTTAGAAATTACCTGTTACAGCCCACTTACAGTAACCTTATGCCCCACTAGGTGGCCACAGCCTACATTTTGAACACCTCAGTCTTGGCTGCTAAAAAAAGTGGACATAACATGTTTGTTTAGGAACCAAAGACCAAAACAAATATACAAGTGTGTGTGTGTGTGTGTGTATGTATATATACGCACACACACACACACGAACCAAAGACCAAAACAAATATACAAAAAAAAATAATAATAAATAAAAAATTATATATATATATATATATGGTTCTATATACATATATATAACAATATATATATGGTTCTATATACATATACAAATAAATAATGGTGTGTGTTAACGGGGAGGCTTCAGACATCAACACTGTGTATTTGGGTTTTCTGATACCAAGTATTCAAAAGTAGCCTAAAATGTTCAACTAAAAATTTGCTTATTATTATTAAATATTATTATGTCGCAGAAACAAAACAAAACCATAAAAACATGTGATCTTATTAATCTAAAAAAAACACTTAAATTATGCTTGTATAGTTTAAATTAAACTAGGTTAAAATAAAATAGTTTATTTTATTGCTGAGGTTGTGAGGATGTCTCTCTGTACTGCACAATCCTGATCCATATATACTGTATATAAATTGTTAATGCTATAAAGCAATAAACCATAAAATGCCGGCCCATTCTGAGAGCATCACTACAAGTATATTTTAGACCACTGTGAAGGTTCTCTTACAACAGCATGGAAGTTTTTAGTTAGAGGTGGATGATGGGAAATACCAACCTTGTTTCTGTGAATGTAGTAGAGTCCGTTCAGCAGCATTTGCATGACCTTTTTAATCTCTGACAGCGTGAACTTAACGTTGGCATTGCTTAGCAGCCCAGCCAGATCATGCTCGCAGAAATCAAACACCAGATATATGCTGCCCTTGTACCGATTAAACTGGGTGGCTGCAAAAGACAAAGACAATTTTTTTATTTTTTAGAAAAACATGTATGGAGTTGCTCTAGCCAAAATTCAGAATCCACATTTACAATGTCATTTATAATCATTAAATGTTCTTTTGCACCACTTTTGATCCATTAACATTTTTTACACTGCCTAAAACCATCAATTCATTAAAAACGGATCTGAGAGTCCAAGCTCTGTAAAATTCTATATTTTTGATGTAATCTTTCCTGCTTTTATAAACTTAATGCACTGTAATAAAAAGAGCACGATGAAGAGCCTTGCCTTTTGTTCGACAGATCTCAATCAGGTTTACGACGTTCTCATGTTTCAACAGCTGCAGGATCTTGATTTCTCTCAGTGCTGTGATGGGAAACTAAAAAGAAACATATCAAAACTTATGATTTCAAAATCAAAATTTTTCATCTGTATCATGAACTGCCACCATCATCTTTTTAAACAACATTATGCACAATAAAAAAAAAGGGGGGGGGGGGGGGGTCCCAAAATGAGATTTCACAAGCAGCAGCAATTATAAAGAGTTTGTTATTAAGACAGAACCACTTCCTAATACTGGACCTAGTCTTAGCATCAGAGACTTTTCTGAGCATCAGTCACTTTTTCGACTACAATGCTGAGAAGCATGCAGGATAAAACATTCACCTCTCCATATTCACACAATTAAAATATTTGGAATAAAAGAATTCCAAAAAGCTAAATGTGAATATGACGCATGCTGAGCAGTGTGCCGAGTCTACATAAACGAGATGATGTGTAGTCACACTCTGCTGTATGCTCCCGCCAGTTCACATATCCTCAGTGTCTCTCCAGCACTCACTGAGCATTGTTTACATCACCTCTGGTTTGTTTGCTTCTTGTGTTGTGTGTATCCTATGGCTCCTAAAAAGCAACTAAGTGGACAAAGCAATCCATAAAGGCTAAGAGGATGAAATATCTCAAAATTTAAATTGTAAAGCATTTGAAACATTGGCATGTTGGTTGCAGAAGTGGAGAAGAGGCGTTTTTTCAGGGTGAGACTTGGCTGAGCTTGCAAGACACAGGCTGTGGAACGTGTACTTGAAGCAACAGTTCTGATCCAGGATGGACCTGTTAAGTCTTCCTCCACACTGTGTTACTATATTAAGAGACTTTTTCCTTGTCATTATTTCACTAAAATACAGTATAACTGATTTTCACGTAGTGTTTCACTGTATTAAATACAAGAAGATTTAAAACACAGTAAGACAGGCATTTGATCTATGCAAATACTAAAGCACTTAATATAAGGGACATCCACAGGGGACTGGTTCCTGTACAAGAGACAATTGTAATCGGTCCATCCACATGCATGCATTTAACCTGGATTCCACTGGCTTTTCCAATAAAGAAAAAAAACTGATTTCAGTGGGTCCACTAATTTTGGAAAAAATTTTGGAGCACCTCTTATTTAAATTTACTACAGAGTTGTGTTTAAAGCTGATACAGAAGAGTAAATTTTATAATTTAACGTTTGATAAAGGTCAACGGGAAAGAAGATTGCTTTTGACTATGACTGAAAGTATTTAGCAAACACTAAACTGGCTTTTAAAAGAAGCCACTGCACAGGTGATGATCTAGAAGTTGTGCTAATTAACTGAAACACTAGTTGTGTCATGGCCTGGGTCATCTCCAGACCTAAACCCAAGAGAAAACTGTTGCACTGGGTTGATAAAGGCAATATCCGTCAACAAACCATCTTCTTTACATTGCTTAAGGAAGCAATCAAGCAAGCATGAATCAAGCAAGCAACACCGGGGTACTGCAGATGTCTTTCATTTTATGCCTAGACGGATCCAGCAAGTTTTAAAGAATGAAGACTTCATACTAAATACTGATTGTTGGATAGCAATTGCACTGCAAAAAAAAATCTTATTGCCTTGATTGTCATTAGAACATTGTATTTCACTTTTGACTCAATACTTTTGGCCACCACTGTACCATAACAATGAGCAGAACTCCAAAGACATCGCAGTCTGATGGAGCTGAATGCAGACAAACAAGCCTGTGCTACAGACCGCAGAGGAGGGCAGGGACAAAGTTTTAGAGTCACTCAGGACGCAGCAAAGTGTCTAAGACTTACCCCTTCTTTCTCATTTTCCATAAGCACCTTCTTCAGTGCGACTTTCTTTTCAGTCTGTCTATGTTTGGCCTTGAACACCTCCCTGTAGAAAAGAGATGAACAAATCAATGCAAATCTTTGCAAGTGTAAAGAAAAACGTTTAAAGCAAAGATTTCCATATTATTGTTAAAATATGATATTCTGGGATGTCCAGCTTGGTTTACTGTGAGGTAGGATTTTAAGTCAAGCCAAATAAAAAATTTAATCATCAGACTTCCCATGATATAATACTTGGCCTGTTCATACCTTAAAGAACATCTCTGGCAAAAATCTTGTATGCATTAAAGATTTTTGCAGATTGTGGATGCTTCTTTTTTTCTTTTATGTTCTCAGGTAAGTCTTTATACAGGTTAAGCACCATTATCCCCTAATCATATACTACTGAAATGATTAACTTTCTGGAACATCTTAACGCTCCTAATACAGATCCAATGTCTATTAAGAAACAGCAAAAATGTGCAAATACTCAATGTTATAAATACCCCTGTTCCAAAAGGATTGTTTTTTTTCCCACAAGTTTCAAAATACGCTGCATGGCCAAAAAAATTAAATAAAAAGTCACCATGTTCAGCATCATCAAGCAAAGAAACCAATTAAGATTTTAAATTACTGGAACTGGGTTAAACAGGAATAGTCCTGAACTGTCAACTTTCTGGAAGAAACATGGTCAAAAAAAATGGATTGGAACTAAACAGCTGTATCCATAAGAAAACCACTTGTTAGTGAGACTAGTCAGTCAAAAAGGCTTGAATTTGCTAGGGATTATAAAGATTAGACTTTGGCACAATGGAAAAGGTCATTTGCCCTGATGAGTCAAGACTGATCGTATTCCAGAGCCATGGGGACATCAGGGCAAGAAGAAAAGTGCACAAAATGCATGAAAAGCAATGATATGAAGCAATTAAAGGGAGTCAGCTGAAGATGCCCCTATAACTAAATGACCAGGTTATCACATATATGGAGTTTCTCTATTCAAAGACAGAGGTGACTGAATGAAATCCCAGACAAAGTGTGCCTTTCCTTGGCCAGGCAGTGTATATTGACTCGATGACCTGCCTCGATGTATATAAATCAGACTTTACAGGGTGGTTCACATCCATAGACAATAACCCAGGCCTCTGTGATATTACTTTAAAAAACGATAATAATACTTTGTATTGCACATTTCCTGTTTATTTTTATTCTACTTAAGATTTCTCATCTATGTCATAAAAATGTCTGTTTTTGAAGGGCCAACAACAAAGCCTGAGTGCTTTCCTTCAATATTTTCTTCTACGAGAAGCCATTTTATCTGTGCTAACATTAGCATGCCACACAACTGCTAATCTTTCCTGAAATAACACCACAACACCAAACATGTATCAGCTCTGGAAACACATTACGTCACAGTTATCTCACTATAACAACAAACGTTAATGAAAAGTCTAAATGTCCCTGCAGTAGCGTGTAGCTCACTGTGCTAGCGAGTTAGCTTATACAGGCACAGCACTTCACCAAACCAAGTACAGTTCCGTTCACTTTCATTTTAAATCACATCAAAAGAAAGCACATGTTTAAAAAGACAATTATGTTACCCGAAGGTGCCTTGACCGATCTTGGCGAGCTTCTCGTATTTAGAAAACTCGTCGCAGAAAGGGAACTCGACGCCATCGTAATATTTGGACATAATGGCGGTCTCACGGTCCGGTCTGGAGAATCACAGACAACAAACAAGGGTCATATGGAGTTATTACGTAGCTAAATCGATTTCATTAAAACATAGCTGATTAATCACACTTATGACCAAGACTTCACGACTAAAAGATGTTCAAATAACAATGAGATAATTAATTTATTCCTACTTATCGCCGGACACCGCCGAGCTTCCCGTCTTATCGCGCTGCATTGTTGTTCTTCTTCTGTGGTGGAAAAAAAAAAAGCAAACGTCAACTGTATGCTTTTTCTACGTCTTCGTCGACGATGGAATTAAGGCGCTTTGTACTATTAGCGCCCCCATCAGTGGAGTTAAACAAACATCACACTGCTGAAGGACAAAATCCTTCTTCAAGTGCAATTACAATATTCACCCATTTTATACACACAAAACATGGAACTATTCTAAAAAAATTAAGCTGATGTATCAACAACATGAATCCAAACTGCTAAACCATAAGCACAATTCCAACTCAAATTGATATAAATAAAAGAAAGGTTTTGTCTGTACATAGGTCAGAGCTAGTTCTTTTTAATGATATTTTTCATGTTTTATACCTTGAAGGACCTAAAACATGTCTCAGAAAATCTTCTATCTGTCTGTCTGTCCAGCGCTGAAGTGATATAAGTACAGTTTAACACACTAAGGTTGTTTTCAGACAAAACTAAATCTTTATCCGATCTACATTTTCGATTTCTAATTTGTGATTCACGTACGATTACCGAACATGGAGTGTATTTGGCTGATGATGAAAGAAGTACAACTTAAGGCAAGTAAATAAGGCATAAGATACTCAACCTTACAAAATATATTTTTTTTAGTATTAATAAGTTAGGGAGAGAGAGTCCTGCCGTGCACAAAGCCATGCAGACATATACGTGGGCTTTAACCTGAAATAATATCACTGAGTACATTAAAGCTGTTTAGCTTATTTTTAGCTTTAACCTTTTAGCTATTTCCACAAACTCTTTTCCCATCAGCGACGGGTACTAAAACTGGTATAATTCTAAATCACAGTTCTGCAAATCTCCCAACAAATTGCATCATATTGTACACTGTGTTCATCTAGAAACACTGGTCTTCAAAATGCAACATCCTGATTATTAGTCTCACTCGTATTGCAAAATTTGAAGAATTTGAAGAATGAATGTGTCAGGCAGAACGATGGCTTAGTGGTTAGGACTATGGCCTCGAACCTTCAGAACCGAGGGTTTAAATCCCATCTCAGGCCTGAAGTACCTAAATTACCCAGAGTCACAGTGAGGACATGCAAAGTCCATGCACACAGACCATGTGCCTGGAGTTTGCATGTTCTCCTTGTGATTTGTGGGTTTCCTCTGAGTAATCCAATTTCCTCCCACAATCCAAGACATACAGATTAGGCCATTGGTGTTTACCCCTAGCTTGTAAATGAGCATGCAGATGGGCATTCTATCCAGGATGTACCCACCTTATGCCAGAAGTTTCCAGACCCCACGCAACCCTGTCCAGGATAAAGCAGTATAGAAGATGAACGAATGAAAGAGTGAATCATGTGTCAACGTAGAAAAGAGACCTCAAGTGACTTATACAGATGTTAAGCAAGAATATTGGCCAGCAAGCTCTTTAAGTTATCCAGATCTTTACAGAAGAGAATAGGTAGTGCCCTCTTGAAAAGTGTTACAGTACTGTCTACAGTAATTACAGTACAGTATACCATGACTTTATGGGTTCTTTTAATATCTACAATGTTCACAGAAATGTCCCCTGTATTGCAATGTTTTGTCTTACATTTATATACCTATACCACCAAATGTGTATCCTATAAGGTGTGTATATACTTTTTACAAAAAAGAAAGATGGCCAGCAAAATGTGGCGAAGGAGACGAGCAAGAGACCATCATTCACATTTTTTCTTCATATAACCCTGAAGAGAATTGTAGACAAAGTCCTGGAAGACAATGACCATTTCACAAACATTGACCAGATCAGCCCATCCATAACCAACCATGTCTTGAATCAACACTGAATGAGAATAAAATGGGTAAATTATGTTCCATTTGAACAACTCTGACCAAGTGAAGGAGCTAAGTGTGTACAGCATCCGCTCCATACTCTATATACAGTAGACATGTCGCAATGTCCTGTATTCAGGCCTTTTATCTGATATTGTAAAAGTTCCTTTTTTTAGAGAGTGTTTGATCTTAATGCCAGTGCTGCTACATATGAAGATATCTTCACTGATCAGGCAGCGTTCAACCTGCAGAAGACCAGGTGGTGTGGTAGGAAGATCATTTGCAATCGTGTTGGTGTCAATGTCCCTGGGCAGCATGGCGGAAATGTCCTCATGTGTGCTGCTACTGGTCAGTGTGGGGGTCATACATAATAATGCACATCTTGGTCCCAATAACACTCAATGAGGAGCCCACTTACTTTATTCATTTAGCTCTGGTTTACAGCTGGTTCTCCAACAACAAGAAGTTTTTTTAGTGCTGTACCTTACACCATATCCCCCATTTTCAGTCGAGGAAATCTTTTCAACATGGCAGTGGAAAGTGTATGATTACAGAGCCCATGTGCATTGCACTACTCATGGCAATGCATGAGAATTAATGTGATGCCATCCATGCAGATGAATGACAGGGATGGATCTGCTCCCCCTGCGCCCCCTCTACTGTTTGAACAGAGAGAATATCGCTGCTGTATGGATGAGATCTGCTGGCCTGACCAGGATCAGAGACGGGATGCAAAATGATCTGTTCTTTTGTGAACACTTCGAATTGCAGTAATGAATACATTTTTATTTGTTACTGTTTTGTATCTGTCCACTGACTTTCTTTGTAGTGTTCTCATTCTACTTACATACGTTTTGCTACATACTGCATTATATAGGTAACATTTGTGTTGTATTAATCATGTAGTAAGGTAAATGTTATTCTGGGATATGAAAAATCCTACACTTCACCAAAACGAGAAGCAGGAACTTTATTCCCACACACTTGTATGCATTTGACTTGGCCTCATGAAGCCAAACCATATATGAGCACATTTGATGCTAGTGTTTTAACTGATCACATCAGTGTTTATTTGATGCTCTTTAAGAGATAAGTGTATAATTGCTGTGTGTATTGTTGTGGAGGCAGAAATTGATTATGAGAAGAGAAAACATGGTTTAAATTTCGAAGAGATTTGTTTATTTTTGACAAATTAGTTACCTCTTTATTTTGTGTTTAGAGAACGAGATATAGTTTCTGGAAATGTGTGTAAATGTTTGGGGAAAATGTAATATAGTTTTATTTTAATTTTGAACAAAGGTTTGCGGATATACCTCAGGTTCTAGCCCATTAAACCTTATATTATACTCATTTTACAGGCCAGGACTGTATTCTGAAGACACTGAAGACAGTGTGGGTCTACAGTATCCATGTTCATTCCTGCAATTACCACTTTTCAGTAAATAAAATATTCATCTCTCAGTCCACTCTGATATAATTAAACCTGACTTACACCCTGTCGTGGCAAATTTTTGAATTTCACCAAATTTTTAACAAAAACCAAACAATCAGAGAAAAAGCAAAAGACAAATGTAGATAGGCAGCTCTGCACCAGTCAGAAAGACAGACACCCACAAAGTTCTAACCACAAAGTCCTTGAAGATTCTCTCTCTCTTCCCTAATCTCACATGATTTATATACTTAACACGTACCTCATTGCTCCTCCTTGTTACTTTGTTTGATTCAATTTTTATTTACTACTCAATAGATATGTGTTAATTGGTTTGGCCTAGTGGTGGGGTAACTCCCAATTCTAATCTTTTCTCCCTCTTGTCTCATTTTTCTTCTTGTTTATTCATATCTGGGTTGGTTTAATTGGGCCTTCTCCTTTTCCTTTTTTTTTTTTTCAAAAGGTTTGGTTTGTTCCTCGTTTCCTAACCAGAATATTAACCACTAGTGCTGATGACTTAATTTTTCATCAGATTAAGTTTTGAATTTTTTTTCCTCATTTTATTAATATTTTCCTATCACCCTGTCATGTATCAACTGTAAATTATTTATTTATTCATTTATTTATTTATTATACATTTATGATTCCAAGATTATACTGTCATAATAATTGAACTGATTTATAGTTAAAATCAATGATTAATTTTGTCAGAGTGCATTAAAGTATATTACTTTACTTATTATTGGTTTCAAGACTGATGACTGATCATTAAATAATATATAATATAATATAATATAATATAATATAATATAATATAATATAATATAATATAATATAATATAATATAATTCTTGAATCACAATTTATTCCTTAACCTATAGGATTTAATTTAATTGTTGACAATATGCATATACATATATGGATTAGTACTTATAAACACAATTATTGTTAGTTATCTTTGGTTATATTGGTGTAATATAAAGTAATAGAGTTAGTTGTAGTAATAAGGGTTAGTTTTAAAACTCATATATGGTGAAGACTAAATTTTCAAAGGTTCTTAAACCAAAAAAAAACCCCAACAAGTGTCAGAAAGATTCAAAATACGTTCAAAGTTAGTGCAAAAGTAATGGCACTATTTGCCTGCAAATTGTTGCGTTTTTCTTTAGAATTTCAAAGAAGCATGTCTTTTCTTCCTGTGGACCGACTGCGATGAGACAAAGCATACATGTTACCTCAAGCTCAGACTAATACACCATTGAAATTCGGTCAGTAGTTTTTACGTGATGCATGCACAAAAAGACAGACAAAAAAAATCTTGATGTGTTCTATTACTCGTCTTACGTTTCCCCCCCAAAAATTTTCACAAATATTTTCAATGTACAGACACACCAACCTTTATTACATGTATAGATACAAAAAAGCTGAAACATCCTCTAGTTAAAAGATGCATTGGTTTTAAACACAAGATGGCGCCGGTGTTGTGACTGTGTTACTCATTTCCAAATACATTCCAAATGAAACCTTTACTGCTTTAAAAATGTGTTTTTAAACCACAAACATAAATGAGACATAAATAATTTTAAATAATTATATAAGAGGAAAAATGTGTAGATGTCCAAATGATTTATGCTAAAACAGAAAGTGAGTGTACAGGATGTCAGTGTCATATTGTCTTAATTCAATTCAATTCAATGCACTTAATTTGATGTGTATAGCACCTGACATTGTCACTAAGCAGCTGGGTATAAATTAAAAATGTTTATCCCCAATGAGCAATTTAGGGTAATCAGTAGCAAAGAAAAACTCCCCTGAGATGAACCTGGGGAAGAAACCTTAAGAGGAACCAGACTTAAAAGGGAACCCATCCTCACTTGGGCGATACCAGATCGTCCATAAATAAATCCCTTCTATAACTATGTGCTCTGAAGTTGAGAGTACAGTTGTATAACAGGAAATGTGTTTTAGTTGTTATAAAAGCCACTTTGTTGAGGTTACCATCTGTTCAGAGATGAAGACTTGGGTATGAATCTGTTCGTGCCAATTTTAGTCAACAAACTATTCTAGCAATTGCAGTCGTAAACCATAATAGTGAAACTGCTTGTATCAATGCAATCCAAGCCAATATTAAGTGAAACTGTCCTCAGCTATCACATGAATCTTTAAGCAGACCATATGTAGCCATCAGCAGCAGCAGCGAGTAGTCTCCATGTGATGAGAGCTCCAACCAAAAGTGGGACACCAGAATGTGTGTGTGTGTGCTTGTGTCTGTGTAGCTGTACCTACTTGAAATTAAACCAAAGAGATTCTTAACATGCACTGTTTATGTTGAATCTCGCTATATTATATCTCCTGCATACAATATACAGTTCCCCTCCAAACTCCCATCCATGCACGTGAATATCTGTCTCTCGGTTATTTTTACTCTTCCCTCAGTCTGATTGACAGTTTCCCCGTGCTTCTTTTTCTGGAATCATTAGAACCCTCTTTCCCTGCTCTTTATCCCAGCACAGTCTGTCAGTCTTTATTTTTTCAAGGCCAAGGTAATAAAATAACACACTTATCACACACACACACACACACACACACACACACACACTAACAAGCACATGTCCTCCCACAGAGAGGGCACAATCCTACACATCTCTTCTTTCCTCTGTCATCCATCTCTTTTTTTTTTCTTTTTATAATTCTTGTTTATGGAACTCAATTTAATGATTTTAATTGTTTTATTTATTATGAATGCTCTCCAGCAAATAACAACCTTCCTCTCTTTTACTTTGTAGTCACTGAGTCTCTAGGATGTCCTACTGTCTTCCCTCATTCACATTCCCCTTTCTCATCTCTGTCTCTTGTGAGTCAGTCTATCTGATCTATAATTCTTAGTGAATGTGTTCATGGATGGCAATCCAATTGTGATATTTATTATAATTTATTTTTATATCTAATAATCAGATTATCTCTTGGTCAATTTGCTTATCATATCATGGTCAGAGCTGAGCTTCACCTGGGCAAATGCTGCAAATCTCATGACTGTTTTTGAAGTCTCTCGTTCACTCGTTCTCTCGTTCTCTCTCTCTCTCTCTCTGGGTTTCTTGTGGTAGGAGTGGGAGAGAAGGCTCAAGGGAGGAGACACTGCTGACAGTTTTATTTTTGTTCCCACCCAGACACACACTGAGTCATAGACAACTCTCTGTTGTTCTTACACTTTAAGAATGCTGGGTTATTTACATAATCCAGTTACTGGTTTCAGTAGGTTGGGTCATTTTGCTGGGTTATTTCATATTATGTCACTCCATCCTTTGGGTCGTTAATAAAACATACTACTAGGGTTTCATTAGACTAATTAAACTTTTTCCATGTGAACATGCTGTTTAAAATTCTCAGCTAACAGAATAGTTAGATTGTAAATGCAGTGCAGTCTTAGGGTTGCACATTTCTTACATTTTTCACTCTATGAAAACGAAGATGGTGGAAAGAAATGTAGATTGTAGGCAGGCTGAAACCGCAGCTCAAAAATGGAATTAGAAACCCTTATAAGTTATTAGCAAGCATGTAAGGAGCCTGGCTAGTAAGGACAGTAGCATGCAGCTGGGCTGTGGATGTTAGCACCCTGTAAACACCAGCTTGTCAATACCGACCGCTTGAGCATATGGATAAGATTAATGTTGATTCTTTAATTTTGCTCCCTTAATTCAGATGATCATGGACAAATATTTTCCAAGACTCAAAAGGCTTCGTCCTGAGGAAGAGAGACTGTCTGAACTATAGAAATTGGCAAAACAGTGTTTCTGTATAAACTTAAAAAATATGATTGGGCATTGGGATATTTTTTTGGAAAGCCACATAAAAGAAAAAGGGTACAAACTTGGCAACACATAGGCTGTTCTTTTTTCTGTTCTTTAACACACACACGTTGTAAAACTTAAAAAAAATTGCATTGGGGAACATTACCAGTCACTTATCGTCTAGACCGCTTTAACCAGTATACAGGGTCACGAGGGCCTGAAGCCTACCCCATCAGACTTAGGGCACCAGGCGGAACACATCCTGGACAGGGTGCCAATCCATCGCAGGGCACACACACATACACACATACACACACTCACATGGTCACATAATAAGGACAATTTGGGAATGCCAATTAGTCTATTCTGCATGTCTTTGGACTGTGGGAGGAAACCGAATCCTCGGAGGAAACCCACCAAGCATTTGGAAAACATGCAAACCCCATACACACAGACCCTGAGGTGGGAATCGAACCCAGAACTTGGAGGTGCAAGGCTACAGTGCTAACCTCTAAGCCATTATGGAGCACATTATTATTATTATTATTATTATTATTATTATTATTTAATAATCAGCTCCTGTACTGTAAGTACGACCTCATGTGTTGTACAAGGTAATAGATATATGAGCTACATATATTATGCTAAACAAACATTTAACCACTAACACATCGTTAATCAGTTAAATTCTTACCAGCAATTAATCAATTTAATCAAAATAAAAATAGGGTTGGTGTAGCCAACATTTGTCTTCCTATTTAGTCTTTTTACATTTCTGATTTAGCGTTTAGCATGAATTAAACTGTTTAAAACTGTCTCAAACTCTGAGTGCCTCTCCTCATTAGCTTGTGACATTATTTCAATCTACTCTAATTATGTACCTAGTTTTAGCGAGGTAGCGTCAGACTTTAGATTTTCTCTCATCCCAAAGTTAGCTGTACACAGTGAACACAAAACACTGAACACAAAAGCAAGGGTAATGTTCTCAAAAGAGGACTTGGAATGCAAGCTCACTAAATGGACAACCAAAAGCTCAGACTCTTTTGCGAAGTTAGATAATGCAAACATTAGCTATCAAAGCACTGCTCAGGTCAGGACCTAGCGTTCTATCTTCAACCTAGATATGAGACACTCCTCTGAGGGAGATAATAAACATATTGTTGGAAAGACTCCATCTTAGGAAAACTAGACCATAACCACCTCTGAACAGAGTAGAAGGTCTGCAACATCATTTGTGTTGCACCCTGATATGCTCACCCCAGTGGTTTTATGTCAGTCTACATCTCTGAAGCATGGCATCATGTCAGTATTAAGATACCACAGGTGCGTGATCCAGACAGCAATTAATTTGCTTTCTATTCTGGAATCTAGGTGGTGGAATGAACTTCCCATAGATATCCAGCTAAATCATTGGCTGCCTTTAAATGATGACTAGAGACTTACCTTTTCGTAAATGTTGAACTGTCTGTGTGTCATTCATCATATGGTACTTCCCCAACAGAGTTTTTAGACTGATTCTAAATGACTAATGACTAATTGCCCTACTTACACGCTTTTGGACACAAGGGCAGAAGTTTAGCAAAGGTTCATTAATATATATGTAACTTATAAAATGTTTTATAAATGTTGTTCCTGGGCAGAACAGGGACAAAGTAGGGCTGGACATCCTGAGAATCCAGTTTTGAGCCTTTAGTTTTCTGTATTGACTTGATTTGGTTTTGATCATTGTTCCCGCCGGTAAAAATAATGTTTGTCTTTCAAAAATCGACAAGATTTTTTTAATAATGAAAAAAAAAAAAAGAATTAATGTATGATTATTGTATGGTTCATGATTCACGTAACAACAAATTTAAATTGAGGGCAGAAAAGTTAATTATGTACAGTACGTAAAAAAAAAGTCCTAACTAAATGACAATGAGAAATAATATAATATACATAATATCAATATGTAAAAGGTACATGAGATAAGAATATTTTTTGAGTGCACATAGGCTTACCTGGGATGAAGAATAGGGTCTTGGGTGAAATGAGGTATATACAATAGATTTGCTAAGTTGTAGCTCTGTCATATTTGGCTTATGTACTGTATTAGCTAATTCATCCATAATTAAATTAAATCATAATATATGACAACAGAAAGTCTGATAAGTGATCAAAAAACCCATCAGAGAGTGGATAATACCTTGATTTTTTTTTTAATGACTTTGCTGCAAATGACTCTTCTAATGTGTAAAGACCTATCTGTTAACTGTCCAGACTGGAGTGTGTTGAGTTTGTTGCTTGCTTTCTGAGGAAACCCTTTCTAAAAGTCTGGAGGCTGTTATTGCAACAAATCCATATTAGAAGTCACTGGTTTTGGAATGGGTTGTTCACCAAGCACTTGGATTTGTAACAGTCAGCTGTCCACATACATTTAGCTATGTGGAGTACATAATGAATTATTAATTAGCATTTAAGTAATGCCTGGATTATGCTTTCAGAATTCAATTTGTGTGTAATGGACATGCTAATAAGGTCACATAATTTGGTATGTGATTTCACTTAGGTTTTGTAAGTGTGTGTGCGTGTGTGCGCATGTGTGCATGTTGATTGCACATATGTTGGCCAATAAAAAGACCGAATTTTTATTTTCGACAGTTCCCAACTAGGGCAAGAGGTTACCATGGCAACAAGAAAGGAAACGTGCTATTAAGGTTAGTACACATGCACACCAGTCCTTCCTTTTCTCTCCCTGAGTTTTTTAATCCTGTCTTTCCTAGTATAGTTTTTTTGGTAGCACATTCTAAAAAAAGATGCATTAATTCAAATGTTATTAAATATCTGCAGTTAGTTCAGTCTGTTAACTGATGTAATTTGTATCTTCATTGAAAATCTACCCTGAACGTTAGATATAATAGATATGATAAACTGGAAATTTATTTGTAAACATTAGTATGTTGATTATGCTACTGATTTGTAGTCACATCATAAATGCAAAGCTGTTTCACTGCAGTGGGACAAAGGAATATATCCAGGAAATGAAAAAACAGTCTGTCCTCTTGAAAGTCCCAAGGACTGTCCTCCCTGCACAATAGAGGAGCCACTATAGATCATTAGCTTATTTAACAAGAGAGAATCAATCTCTTTCAGCATACAGGGATTTGGATTGACACAAACCCACACACCATAGTTCTAATGATACTCTCAGAACACACTACTGCAACAAAGAGAATAAACAGGACTTCTGCAACCTCTCAATTTCCTCTTTGTTTCTTTTCAGCTAAATAAGCAGAGTCAGATGGATTCATCCTACACACATTGAATCATGCACACATTGCAACTAAATAGGTTCTTGTGTAGGAAGATGGCCACCGGCGTTTACATTTGAAGATGTATTTTCACAGATTTTCTTAGCCAGCTAGCTTACAAGACCCGATTTCTAAAGTGATTCTGGGAAGTCAGATTCATAAACATTTATCTTATTCACTCCTAATGCTAGCTAAGTGCCAACTGGCTAAGACATACTAACAACAGATCCATCCATCTTCTCATAGCACTGCTTTGTTGGCGTTTGTCAGTGCTTCGACGTTGGGCCAAAGTTGGACAATCGGCAGTGCATGTGTTGGGCCCATGTTGACATCAATGGTTCGCCCAACATTATTTTCCGTAGGCCCACTGTTGGCCTATTGGTGGAGCAAAAGATACGTTGGCCCAACATTGGTTCAGTAGATAATAGCAAGGTTGAAAATTGTAAATCAAATGATATTGATTTAGCTTTGTGCAGCAGGCTCTCTCAATGATGCCATCACATCTCATCAATTCAATTCAATTTAATTCAATTCAATTCAATTTTTATTTATATAGCGCTTTTAACAATGGTCATTGTCTCAAAGCAGCTTC
>JAOVVB010248745.1:0-20680 GCA_028570985.1 Heterobranchus longifilis | reverse complement strand
TGTTTCATTTTTGTCCCCCCCCCCCCCACCATGTTGAAACGAATCCTACACCCTTGATATCATTAACGTTTAATATGCAAATCAGCTGTAGCAGAGCTGGCACATGTTTGGATGATAATTTTGTGATAAACAGGTAATTGAACATGTGCCCCAACTACAAACTTCTACTTCAAATAAATGTTTATAGCTATTCCAGGTGCCCCCCAGTGTTCCTCATTAACATCCCTCTAAGACAGACGACTTGGAATTTATTGGTCCAGGCTACTCCCACTGACTTGAAAGCATCCCTTATAAAAACCTCTGATTTCAAATAAAAAATAAATACTAACATCCTTTGATCATTTGATTGCACCGTGTTCTCCTTGCCTGCAGTTACAGTTGGTAATCAATCCTTTGAATGGACAACCGACAACCGAGCTCAGAGGACACGGAGCCTGTAGGTATCAGTCTAATGAGCCGCAGGGCCCAGATTACAGCCATAGTTAGGTGATGTACAGCAGAAGAAAGCTCTGTTAATATTTCTGTTTTCATCTAATCTTGTGTGAACATATACTGAAGTTACAATTTGGTAATAACTTGTTGAGTTCTTTGAGGAGAACTACTCTCAGAAGAAGATACTAATGTCTGTGAGGATTCATGGATCCATCAATGACAATAATCTTAAAAGCCTGTATGATTTTACTAGGGTTGCCCCCTTAAAGTCGATGAATTTGTTGGTGACCCCGTCAAGCCGTCTTTTTTTTTTTGTCAGTCAGTGTGCATGACGTTATATTCTAGCAGGGCGAGCGCGCTGAACAGTGCTTCCCACAGGTGGTAGTTGGCTATAGGCTAGATATGAATGTTGATGACACAGCAAAAAGTCACACCCACAAAGCACGGTAAACAAGACAGAGTCTGTGTTTCAAGCCAGTTCCCTGATGCCCTGAGGACAGTCCGCACGGTCGACCGTCCACTCGGTTGACAGTCGCTCTTGGAGCAGGGGTCCCGTCCCTCCCGGCAGGGAGCGAGAATTAAGTCCACGGCCCCGGAAAGGTCCGGGATTCCTCCCGGGCCAAGCGGCCGTCCCTGAGCCGCCGAGTTGAATCCCCCGGGCAGGCGGCGCAGACTGTAATATTTTCAAGCCCCCCTGCAATGCACCCACACAATCACACTCTTAGACGCATCTATAGAATTTATTTGAAACATTGCCTGTAATTAATACAGAACTGCAACTTCAGTGTTGCCAATTTTTATGCCTCATCATATTTTCTTGTCTTTGTTTTGTTGTGACATTTGGTTAAGATCCACAAACTTCTCCATGCTTTGTTATAGTGCAGCAGAACTTTACATCATTTATTTATATTTTGCCTTTTATTTCGATTTTAGCCTCTTTTAGCCCTGATATCACTCTGCCACCACCAATGTTTTGTCATTAACTTTAGGACGTGTTGGACAGATGGAGACAGACAAAGACATCTGTAGGCTGCTTTCAGGGAACCTTGCTAACAGGGCTATGTTACTACTTACTGTAAGAAGGTCATCTATTCCAGCATAGAAGCTTTAGTCTTACAGATGAAAATATCACCTCTAAATCGACTGCCAGCCTATTCCCAGCCAACCTCCAGCCGCTGGGATTCTCTCCTCCCTCCTCTTGTTTTCTGACAGGGTGAGTCTAGATTCCACTGTAAACACATCCATTCATTCATTCATCTTTACCATGATGTGGCGCTTCCTTCACAAAAACATTTAATTTATTTAAATTTAAATTAATTTAATTCCAGCCACTGAGCAGGCATGGGAAATTCTAGGTGGCTCCATCTGTAGTGCGAGCTTTGCCACGTGACAGTCTCCCAACGCGATGCTGGATGTGTACTGCGTTCACAGATGGAGCCCCATTCTTTCCTCGGAAAGTTGCTCACTAGGTACATATGCCGGCTTCCTCACGCTATTGTTTTGGAGCCCAGAGAGCATGTGCACTACTATTCCAGCCAAGCCAGTTGAGAGCATGCACGTCCCAGACGTCCGCTGGCCGAGCCATCTGACTTCCTGTTCCCACACACATGAATGCAATACAATGTCATATGGCTCTTCTAGACATTTCAAATGTTATTGGAAAGAATGGATTAAATTCTGATAATAAAAACAGTTATTTTGCTGGGTTTGCGACGCTCAGAAAAATGTATTCACCATTTCACAGCCGCTCCTTTTTCAATGATTGTGTATGGGAGAAACATGCATTCTTACCCAGATAAGATTTCCAGATGCAAATCATAATAATAGCCAATGTAAATGGAGTCTTAGCTGGGACTGACTGTGGTGACTTCTGTATGATAATGTGCATTCAAAAAGTTCAATTTGCTTTCAAATCAAAACTTTGAGTATCTGTCATAACACCTTAATCTTATATTAACCCTTCTTTACACTTTCACAATAATTGATCCCAGTGGTGCTGCTGGCTTTGGAACTAGAGATACATCATTCTTTTTTTTTCTTTTCTTTTTTTTTTTTTTTACCACCCTTCTTGTCTATATCAGTCCCCTCAGTGTTCTATATCTTCAGTGTAACATGTAATTTATCCGATGCTGAGACTCACAGCTGTAAAAATCAATAACTCAAGCTACATTAACAGCTTCCTTTGATGGAGAGGCTCACATGGAGGTTTAAATTCTGCATCCAAACAAAAACAACCAGTGTGAGCGAAAATGAAATCCTCTTGATTTAACATCATTAGCTTTTTTCAACCCCTTATTCCCAGTATCCTCGTGCTATGGTGTATAAACATGCTGTCAACAGAACAGTGCCGTAGTCAACAGCAGGCAACTGTGTATATATATATATATATATATATATATATATATATATATAATATTTTAAACAGAACCATCTGCAACCTGTCACTGTACGTGTTCACATTGTCAGCCCAGTTTTGCGATATGACAAGTTGCAGTTTTGAACCCGTGTGTGCAGGGTCCTCTCATCAACACAATCTTTATCTCTGAGGATGGTGGAAATGTATGGAATTGACAAGCCAGATAACGAAGGCAGTTTCCTCAGCACACAACCAAAGATTCTGCACCTCCTGGAAAATGCCTGCTATTTTTTATTTTATTTTTTTTTTTGTGTGTGTGTAGCAAAGATGTTTGCTTGAAAAGGTGCTGTTCTCATAAAAGATTAATAGTTGCCTATGGCCCTGAGGCACCCAAGCAAACAACTCAGAATTCATAAATAAAACTAAATGGATCAATATTTTCAAGACTTTGGAGGTAACCTATGGCTACCCCTACCTTGAGAGAAAGCTTTGAAAAAGGTTAGGTTTTAATCGAAGCCATCCCCCAGTTATAATGAAGAAAGAACTGCGTGGTAACGTACCTGAAATCCAGAAGCTGATTCATATGCTGTGAAATTCAGGTACTATATCTTCTGTAACAATATGGAAAAATACAGTTTAATGGTACTATTTTGTAATTATTCTCACCAAACTGCACACGCCACAGCACAGTCCTTTTTTTTTTCTCTATTTACAGGAAACAGGGAACAAAGTGTGTGAGAACTGTGGCCAGGCATCCATTGTCTCAACATCAGATGCTCATTAATCACGTTTTATTGAACCAAAGTGCTAAAGCAGAATGACATATTACACTGGGGAGGAAAACTCACATGACAAATATGACAAATAGAAACATTTGCCTGTAGTTTGCAAAGCCATTATCTTGGCAGCATGATGATGATAATTATGATGCATGTTTTGATTGTACAAGCTGTCGCCAGTGAATATCTAACAAATGCATTCACACCGTGTTTGTTTGGTTTTTGTCTGCAGTTATTTGACAGTCTGTATAAGCTGGAAGTTTGATATAATACTGCCAGTTTGCCATCT
The DNA here is from genome assembly GCA_028570985.1 of Heterobranchus longifilis. Lineage (NCBI taxonomy): Eukaryota > Metazoa > Chordata > Actinopteri > Siluriformes > Clariidae > Heterobranchus > Heterobranchus longifilis. The sequence goes on along the minus strand of JAOVVB010248745.1, from coordinate 16,824 downwards.
AAAGTCTGAAATATTATAAAACTGTAGTTTGTAGTACAACAATTGTATTGTATTTTTCTTTGCCAGTGCTGGGGAGTAACTAAGGACATTTAGTAATGTATTTGAGGTACTTCCTTTACTTGAGTATTTCCATTTCCTGCTATTTTACACTTCTACTCCACTGCAGCTCAGAGGCAAATATTGTATGCTTTACTCTGCTGTAGTTGTGAAGCAAGATGTAAAGAAAAACTATAATGAACATATGAAATGTGATACATTTAGTACAGTAAACTACCCAACAGTTAATAAACAGTTACAATGATCAACGCCTCCATCAGCTACATCATTAAAATGCTGCTTACATGATCAGTAGATAGCATGTAGATAGCATGACAATGACAGGAATTAATCTGCAGCATTATGAGTACTTTTACTTTTAATACTTTAAGTACATTTTGCTGATAAAATCTTGAATTTTTACTGAGAAAGGTGCATTTTATTGCAGTATGATATAAAGTAATTAAAATTGTAATAAAGTAACAAATCTGTATACGTATTCTACCTCTGAACCACATACTTCACCTACAGTTAGTTTTTGGAATATCTTCTGTAATACCAAGATTTTGATAACTGACATGTTTCATTATTTGTCCTCTTTTTACTGCTGTGATGCTGTTAAGACCATAAATGCTTCACAATCTAATGCACTACATAAATGTGTATTTATCACAACACATGTAAATAGTAAGCTTGTTTTTAATGTGGTATTTGTGATACACATCAGGATGTTTGCCTCCCTCTGACTTCTACATTTTTTATAACCACTGTCATCCACCCAGCAGAAAAGACATGTGCAAATGCTCCTGGATAGGAAAACAACAACTCATCCATGTGTGTTTTATTCTTTTCTTTCTCTCCCAAGGGGACTAATGCCGCGAACACTAGACAGCCAGATCACATTAGAGAAGACACCGAGCTACTTTGTCACCAGAGAGGCACCCAGACGCATCTCCAGCATGTCCCACGAGACCAAGCTGATTGTTGTGGTGCGTAACCCAGTCACAAGAGCCATCTCCGACTACACACAGACTCTTTCCAAGAAGCCCGACATCCCTACGTTTGAAGAGTTGGCCTTTAAGAACAGAAGCCTGGGTCTCGTCGACACTTCCTGGAACGCCATTCGGATCGGGATGTACATTCTGCACCTGGAGAACTGGCTGCAGTACTTTCGCCTGTCGCAGATGCACTTTGTGAGCGGGGAGCGGCTGATCACGGATCCGGCGGGAGAAATGGGCCGCGTTCAGGACTTTTTAGGACTGAAACGAATAATCACGGACAAGCACTTCTACTTTAATCGAACCAAAGGCTTCCCCTGTCTGAAGAAGCCGGAGAGCAGCAGCCAGCCGCGCTGCCTCGGCAAATCCAAGGGCAGGACTCACGTACAGATCGAACAGGAGGTCATAGAGCAGCTGCAGGAGTTTTATAGGCCTTTTAATATCAAATTCTTTGAAACCGTGGGGCAAGACTTCAAGTGGGATTGAGAGTGCCATACAGAAGCAGTGCTGGTTTTAAAATGGCTACCTCTAGAGAGAAATATAAATGAGAGTATCTTCAACAAAATGTTTAAATGACAAGTTTATTCTGCTATATAGGCTATACATTTGACAAAATTAATATAGAAGAATATACATTAATATAAATGGTTTCACATCATGCTGGGTTTTGGGTTGGGTCATTCTGATAACAAGTGCCAAAAAAAATAAATATATATATATATATATAAACAAAAAACAATTTTATTTACCACGCACATGACATATGAATTCACCAACAGCCAACCAGCATTAATGCATTAATCAAATCATTAACCAGTAACCATCACAATGCCTTCCTGTCATTTAGCCACAGCAGACCGACATTAATGACATTGCTTAAATATTCATTCCGCTCAAAATGAACCACCGGCTTTACTGGTTAAATGAGCTCTCAACTTGAAGTTGCAGCAAAATGTCAAATGAATAATAAAATCAGCCTGTCGATTATTCTGCAGTAAAATGTGTACACAGACATGTACGCAACAGTGACAGATTTACTGAATAAATGTACTGTAACCGAGAAGAAATAATATTTAAAACATATTAAAAACAGATGCTATAACACTGATGAAGGTTTGTTGAACTTCAGCTCTTTCTGTGTCAGTATTTTTGTTGTGATCATCAAAATAAAAGGCGAAAGTCTTAAATTAAAGGATTTATTTGAGATATTTTCTGTTTTCTCTTGCCTACACGTGAATACAAGTAGTGTTTTCTTCTTATGGTGTCAAGTAATACTGTGGTACAATTATATGTATTCCTCGTGTTCTCTTAATATTACACACTAATTATTCCAATACAAACACTAATCAAACCTGATGCCAGTCTCTGTGACACACAGGCAGTTAACTCATAATCTGATGAGTCGTACTGAAGTTGTCTGTATCAAAACTTGCCCCAACTGTAAAGCCTCGTCCACACAGGACTACAATAACACACAGACTTCATGTGATTTAAGGCATGACATTCACTCACATCTCCTGACCAAATTTCAAAGAACATATAACATACCCATTCAAAGAAGTTTGTACTGAGCCTGCTGAAAGATAAAACATCCCTTACCAAATGCTGCCATGCGTGTCAGTGATCTCATTAACTTTCAACATTCCTCTTTTGATGGATTTGATCGTGCTCTTTCTGAATGGGTCTCCATGATAAGTAGCTGGATTAACCTCTTCAATTTGCACCCTGAAGCCAATCAGAGTTGTCATTAATAATTTCCACTGAAGCCTCCAAAATTCCCGACACAAAAGAGGGAAGAAAGGTGCAGAAAACCAAAAAAAAAAATCTGTGCAAAAAGTAATAAAATCCCCAAATGAATCATCTGCAAATGCATGCTGGATCTATCTGTGTTATGTGAAATATGGCAGCAAATGCAGAGTGGGATTGTTATTGTACGGACTACAGATGTCAGATTAACAACCACAAACGACCACCGCAATTATTTTAAATGAAGTCTCCAGGTAATACATGTACTTGTGTCCCGTATGAATACAGCTTTAGATTTGTGAACTCACTACAATATGACCTTCCTGCTGAAACTGCAAGTTCTGGCATGTTGTTTGGAGGTTTAACATTCAATCATCGAGCCTAACTGGTCTGAAACGTTGGCATTCTCCTTGTATCAGTCCCTGGAATTATTTACTGATACTGATTTCTGCTTTTTGCTCATGGCAAATGGAAACTGTCCTCCTCCAAAAAACCACCCCATAGGTTGTTTGTACAAGCAGCTTATTATGACCCATATTTACGTTTATTGTTAGGCCCTCTAATGGCCATGGTAATTATGACGGGAGCAAAGCAGGAAGTCATGTAATGTAGTATTAAGACTGAAAAGTCTGTTTGGGGTGGGCGGGTCAAACAAACACACGACTATCACCCAGGAGACCGCTGCCCGCATGAAACCAAAAGTCAACGTTAAGTTATTTTAACTTTAGGTAACAAACGGAACAACGTCATGTTCTACGTCACGTGCGGAATTATGTCATGCACTTATGTACAAAAGTGAAATAACGCAACAAATGTACTGATTTTAAACCAAACCACAATCTTTTTCTAAACGTAGTTTTGGTGCCTAAACCTGCAACCGTTTCCCAACAATAACCACGTGTTTAAACTGGGACCGTATAACTGGGACCGGTTTATGAGGACGTGTTGATCTCCTGCCACTGGCAGGACAGCAGCAGCAGGAAAATGTGAGGTTTTTTTTGCTTTCTGTTGATATGGCAAAATAGTCTAAATCTCAACATTTACAAAAATGAAACACAATTAATGAAAAATCTGAATAACTGCTTTATATGTGGTTCTTGTTGAAAAGTATTGCAAACACAATGCACTTCCTGATTTAAGGCATTTTACAAATACAGTCACTTGTAATTAATTGTTCTATGGGGTTATTTAATGAACCTATTTGATATGAAAATATGATAATCTAAGCAAACACCCTGGCTGAAACAGCCAAGTTAAAATGCTATGCTAATGATGATATTTGAGGGATGAAAAATGTCTGTGACTTCAAGGTATTTCACTTTCATTGTTTAATCCTCTGCTGCAGGGCTGTGAATTGAGCAGCCATATCTTAGTCACACTTAGACTAATGTGCAAAAGTGACAATGTGACCTTCCATATAAAGGAAATTAGATATTCACTTGCATTCCAACGGTGCTCTTCCAGTACATGTCCGTTGGCCAACAGCAGTATTTAAACTGTCATTTGTGATATTCTCCATTAATTTTTGATTAACCTGCCAATGTCGTCTGCAGCTGCCTGCTACTTAGTGAGCCATCAGCAGACATGCCAGTTTAGCAATAAGCTCAACTTTTATCTCAGCTCAGTTAATTATAACTTTTCCCCAAGAATGCTTTGGGCTCGATGACATGGCACTGAGGAAAAAACTCCCACACGGCTGCCACCGTATGATACCCACTGAATACTTTGATCTGTTATCAGTCCTGCATATGGCTGCTTTCCATGTGACTTCTGTTGAAGAATATTAGGTGAACGTTTTGAGTAATATTCATGGATGCGAGAGGAAAATAGCAGCTTCCAAAGTTCTGTTTTCTTCAAATGCCTGAGCTCATTTAATTGTTTCTTTCACCATCGAAGGCATTCAAACACCTGCAATGTCATACATGCAGTGGCAATGAAAACACACTGCTCACTGATGCATATAATGTATTAACTCCTCATTATGAAAGAACAAGCGTGTTCTCTGGGTAACTAAAAGCTGTCTGACCCATTCTAACCTTCAAAGTAAATACCAAAGAAGCTGTTGTAAATGTCATGAACTTTGAAAGACTCGGAGGTAAAAAAAATAAAAAAAAATAAAAAAAGAAAGAAATACACCTCTGCCACTCATCATAAATGTCTAACAGTACACAATAAAATCAATTACCTCAGAGACCATTTATTTTCCTGCTTATTAAATGAAAATAAATAATGAGGCAGATATATGTTTTGCAGTTGCCTCTTACGGACTCCAAAAGCTGTAGAGGTCTTTTATAACGCCTGCCTTGAAAACCTATTGAAATTCTACCGAGGCTCCAACCCTGAAACTTCACACACTTTACAAGCTCGTGTCTGTAATCTCTATATTGTGGGGACACCTTCTGCAGAAAAACAGCTGTGAATGTGCAGCGTCCCAGAAAGCACAGCAGTCTGCTTCACAAATTGCATCACTAACAAAAAATGCTCAAATACGATGATAGAAAAAGGCTGAGAATATCTCAGAATATTTATTGGATTCTTGTACGTAATGTACCAAGTTTGTTGCTATTTGTTTACTGATGTCACTTGAAATTTCCCGATGTAAAGCGAGCAGATCTGGCAGATCTGATTCTTACTGGAATATAAACTTCCTCCAAGAAGACTGTTGAAGTCTGTTGAAGTATTTCTATATGGAGACTCCATAATGAGCCAACACTATGGAGAGAAATGATGTTCCTTTTCTCCAATAGACAATGAGAAGAGCAGACTTCACTTTAGATGATTTGAAACTTGGCAGCCAGAAACCCCTCCAGAGGAAATCTCATTAAGCTAAGCTAAGCTAGCGAATGTCGTCATTTCCTCAGGTTTTTCCAGCAACGTGTTCTAACACTGCGTATCGTACTTCAAGCTGTTCCTCTAAATTAATAGATGTATCCAAAAAATCGATTTATTTCCTCTGCAGGTGCATGTTGTTATTTTCTCAAAATGTGTCTAGATTCCCATTAAAGAAGTCATGTATACTTTGGGGGAAAAAAAAAGGGAATAATGCAGCCACACATGCACACCTACTAACAATGATGTGAAAACTGATGTGAAACCCTTTCCCCTCGCCTCATTTCCTCTGGTCTGTTGAACATGTGTTGCTTGCCTTACCTTCAGAAAGGTCAAGTGCAAAACGGGTCTCCAGGCACGCAGTCAACTAATTAAGCAGCAGTGGTGGAAGATGCATACCAGCTCCTGGGAAACCGCAGCAGCCGGTAGCCACCCTCAGGGGGGTAACGAACATATTGTTTCACATGTAAGCGAGGTAGGGATTTGCATTGCATTGTTCTCGTGCAAAATATAACAGAAGTCTTTGCTGGTGTAGGAAAGAAAGCAGCTGTATAATAAAAAGGTACCAATGTGTGAGTCTAGTTTTCCTGTTTGCAAACACAAATCATTTAAAACATGATTTACTGATGAAAATATAATACAGAATTTATGCGTATTGATACTGTTACGGGGGCGGCTGTGGCTCAGGAGGGAGTCCTTTAATCACAAGGTTGGCGGATGTCAAAGTGTCCTTGAGCAAGAAACTGAACTCCAAGTTGCTCCCGATGGGCAGGCCAGAGCATTGTATGGCAGCTAGAAAGGCACTATTAGAAAGGCAGTCCACTTACCATTTATGTAAATGCAAAAAATTGGATGTGCAGAGGCTTTAAATGTCTTGTCATTTTGTCAGTTCTCATTAAAGGAAAAGTTCCTTGATAAGAACTTTGATATCACATGTCTATATGTCATGTGCCGAACTATTTCTTGGCTGGGACCAAAAGTGAGGCAACCCGTGGTGACTCCAGGAAGTGACTAGCCTGGCGTCACCAGGTTTCATCTGGTTCTGGTTTCCAAGGGGCGTTATCAACAGCGCAGATGAAAATGTCTCTGGATGCAGTAGGATAGACTTATAACCAATCAGAGCAACGAAACGTGACCTACAACCAATCAGAGCAATGCACTGAGCGACACATGAAAGTTGGGATTTTAGGTGAGAAATAGACAATACAGTAACAGAATCTTGGTTTGTATTTGATCAGCAGTGCCTAGTTTGATGTAGTCTCGCGTAACGAGACTTATCTCCACAGCGCTGCTGGGGGAAAGTCTGGATTGAATGTATGTTTGTATTTCACACACCACGCCCCGACGGTGCATCTGCAAAATAGTGTCAGAAAGGAACCTGTTTCAGTGTAACACCTCCACGAAAATGATGTTAACATATTCTTTGTAGATCTTTACAATCATTCACTGACAGAACTGAGCCTGTCTGCCTTATTACACGCTCATTTTCAGCGTGCAGGTTGATGGCTCGGAGGCTGTTGTTTGTTTCCTGTAGTGAAGGGACTTTTGGAACAGGGACACACACTCAGCACTGTTTGGTAAGCCCGCCAGACTAAGACTGACAGTTTGATCTGAGTTTCGTGAGCCTGGTGTGTTGTGCTTGATGGACATTTTATAACTACACTGATGAGTCATGACGCTCCTCCTGTCAGTCATCGTCTTAAACCCGCCCCTTATTAGATTTAAATGGTTGTGATTGGATCAATTAATTGGATCAATTGGACTTGAAATCTGAGTGGGAGAGGGGCCAGACGGATCTGCCAGAGCAAATGAAACATGAGCTCAGCAGATACGTCTGGTTCCCAGGTTAGGAAGTGACTACTTCCAATCAAGAAATATAGTCCGGTACATAACCCCCTGTAAAAAGGTGAATTGTTGTTTTTACGCTTTGGTTTTTATTCAGATTAAACGAACGTAATAGAAAGTGTTAATTAGTGAATTTACAGGTGCAGGTAGGCAGATTTTGTTGCCACCAGACAGAGCCAGGCTAACTTTCCCCCCCATCTCAAGTCTTCATGCTAAGTTAGTTAGCCAGCAGCTGGCTGTAGCTTCATATTTACTGAACAGACTAGTATCAATCTTCATAACTCTCTGCAAGAAAACAAAAAAAGAGATGATTGATGATTTTTGTTACAGCTTCCCAGTTCTGTAATATCTGGATCTTCCAAGACATCTGCTAAACGGCATTATATTTAAATGCTATTTTGTTGGAAAATCAATCTGGAAGACAAATGATAAACAAACTGTTATGGAGGCTGCAGCTTTGCAAGTCACAGAGTTGCTCAGTGTTGGCACGGACTGCGCTCTGCCCGCTGCCTTCCATTTAAATGTGGGATCACAGAGGATGTCAATTCAGTGTACAGGACTGCGCCCAGGGGACCCCCGGAGGAAAAGAAGGGGTCCGCAGTGATAACAGACATGCTCTCCAGGAAGCCTGATAAATGCAGTCAGTCTGAGTCTGTAACTCAGATAATTAAGTCCTTATTCAACGGAGGGAATGTGCCCGATGGCATGTTCAGGAGAGCAGAACACAATAAGGAGCTCTGCCAAATGACCGCCACTTACCCAGACTTTCACCACTTTTGTCATTCCTGCCAAACCCCAGAGCCCGCCAGCCGCAGCTAAAAGCAGCTCAAGCACACAGATCCCGAAACTTTAAAAATCCCAGCAGGTGGTGAAAATAAGTAGTACTTTACTCTGAACAACACGGAGAGTTAATGGGTGAAAAAAGGAAAAGTAAGCAGATAATCTGAATGCCATTAGAGTCACTGAGCTGTCAGACATATGTTCCGCATGAAGATGCAGCTATTTCCCGTTTTCCAGATTTTGTGTTCACTATCTGTCTTTTCCTGACCACCTCAGGTACATGAGCCACTACGGACATGAGATAAACGGTTTGCAGCGACTTACAGTATTTAAACCCTCATAGTCTACAGCTACACCTATGTATTACAAGACTAATGCTTCTGTTTGGCTTTTTGATCAATACCACGCATTTGTTGTTTATTCAGATGTAATTATTAATGTGAGGTTGAGATTTATGAAAGCATCTCTAACAAAATGGAGCCATAAAGCTGTCACGATTGTTTTCAGGGTGTGAATAAAATGCCATCAGCGTCGTAAACATGGATGGAGGACGTGCTCTGTTGATATAATGCCTCATTGGCCCTTAATGTATAGGCATTCTGGAAAAAAATGGCGAATCATTCTTGAATATAAGTCTGTGTAATTGTGAAACTAATGGCCTTACTTTGGAGAACAGGAGACAATAATCAGAGCAAAATACAAAGCTTCTGAGATTGCTTCTGCCTGCCTGGAATAGATTCTCAGAGGGAAATTATCATAGATTGTAGCAAAGCTCTTTGCAATCACACTGGCTCTGGTTTAGTGTAATGTGACTTATCAAAGCATTTCAATTGTGCCATTACTTTCATGCTTTCAGAGAAAATGGGCTCATTCAGTCAGTATCAGTCTTACTCCTTTCTTGTCTTACCGTCTCCCCTTACAGCGGCCCCCAACCCACTTATTACAGATTTTACAGATTTTAACTCAATGCAGCAGCTCTGATCTTCCCCGTAGAGTTTTACTGTTTGAGTCGGCATGTCTTCAGGTGAAGAAGCATCGTCTACATGCATGTTTCTCCACTTTTAAGAATGAAAGAAAACAGAAATACATAATCCATATTTTCATGTTGAAAGAGATTTGTTGATTATTTGCAGTTTTCCAAGGTTTGATGTGAACATCTCCTACAAACTTTTAGTCTGCCATTGCTGTAAAATCCAAGGTATACCATGTTCAAGGAATAGTTCGACATTTTGAGAAATATCCTTATATTCTCAAATCGTAGAATTGATACCACTCTTATATCTGTTGGTTATGCAGCTACAGCAAGGAGAAGGTGCAGCTTAGCTTAGCACAAAGACTGGAAACAGGTGACAACAGGTGACAACAGCTGGCCTGGCTCTGTCCAAAGGTACAAAAATTCAACTATCACCTCTTCTAAAGCTCACTAATTAACATGTTATATTTAGTTCTATCTCGCATAGGCCCCGCCCTCCCCGATCACGAGCACTAGCGCAACACCCAGTGCCCACTATGGTCCTCTCTGGTGCAGCCAGACAATCCACACACACACCATGACCAAGAAAGCTGCTTTATGGCTTTCTGCTGCTCGGCCTCATTCCTCCTCTGTTGGAGAGAGAGTGAGACAGGAGTGACAGGAGTGAGACCTCTGCCTTTTATAAGGAAAAGTGCTTGGGCTTCCAACACTGATGCAAGGAAAGGAGATCCCCTGTCGTATACAGCTGGTTCTAATCTCTTCTCTTTGCAGTGCTTGATGGGTAGAGAGCCGTCTCGTGCCACTGTTAAAGTGTATGCAGCAGCCGTCTCTTCATGCCATGAGGGTTTTGGTGACACACCTGTCTTTGGCCACCCGCTGGTGAATCAGATCTTGCAGGGGGTCAGGAGACATCGACTGGTTCCGCGTGTCTCCTCCCCACAATGGGAACTGCCAGTGGAGCTCGAGGCCTCGGTGAAGGATCCCTACAAGCCTCCAGTGCGTTCTTTTCTTGCCCTGTCGGTTAAACACAACTTTTAAACCTCTTAAACACAAATGCAAACATTGAAACTTATAATTGTTCCATTTATTAAATACAACTAAAGAAAAAGAGACAAAAGAATAGTAGACAAAGAAATAATAATTATAATAAAGTTTGAACAAAGCAACAAAAAAAAACGTAATAAAGAAAAGTGCAGGAGAGAAAATTAATCAATCCAGGACACAGGGGGAGTTTTTAATTTAGATTTAAAAGTGGCTGAAGTTGGGAAGTTGAGATTTATTTCAGATCATAAGGAAGTTGTGCAGTGCCCAATATTAACAAGAGAGAGAACTTTAAGAATAAAGCAACACCGAATGACATTTTGAACAGTCTACATGGATCTACAGCATGGCTTCTAAAGAGGGAATAAGATTAATCCAGTCTTAATGTTTTTTAATAAAGTCTCCATTGGCTCTCTGGCTGGAATTTTCCACTGTCTTACATTTCTGGTCACAACACAATCATTGATTTTATAGGGGACATTTTACCTTTGGCAATATCAAATGTCTTTGTTGTCAGGAAATGACTATCACCCCACAGAAAAGATGGGTGATCTGTCGTAGACAGATGTCTCATTTTAGCATCTTTCAAAATGACCCGCAGTGGTGTGTTAATGCACCTTTAAAAACATCACTCCACCACCCTCGTCTCCTTGCTAAATTTGAGAAAATCACCCAGTGAACATTTACCTCCGAGTTGAACAGTTCTCATCTTGTGGAAGTACAGTAATTTACATCTGAATGACTTCACACGCACCCTCGGAGTCTGTGAAAAAAGGTAAAGGACGTAACAAGGCTCGTCTGTTCTGTCGGTCTGTAAAATGGGCACAGCTTAATGGCTTGTGGTTGGCAGGAACGCTCAAAAGCTATGAAGGCAACAAAAGAATCAATCTGAAATGCATGACAAGTTGCACTACACGGGTTCAAAATGTAAGAGGATTATTAATGTTTGCCGACATAACTGGGACTTACAGTGAGCTCCACTGGAATTGTCAGCCTGTGTCTTACAGCATCAAAGTTGTTTGACTACTGAATTATTAAAACTGGTATATCAACAATATTCAGTCTGAACCAGTTTAACAACCTTGATTTATACGCAGAAAAAGCAGGAAAACCATCGGAAGTATGTTGTGCATGAAGGGCTGTATTCGGACGCTGGTGCATTTTCTTCAGAGGAGGTGATGAAATGACTCTGAGATCAGACTGCGATCATTCATTTAATGCTCAGTTACAGTGAACAGCCGAGCAATTGCAGACCTTTCTGAACTCCTCTGTAAATAAATATTGTACAGAAAGAGACAGAAAACATCCGACAGTAAAGACCTGCAGCTTTGCACTGCATTTCCCTGAGACTTCCTGAGATTTTTATAATGTTACTAACGCACTCATGTGGATTTTGAATAAATTTCCACTCTCTCTGTTATCTGTAAGTGTCGAGTGATGACTTACCACAAATGTGTCAAGAACAAGTATGTGCAATTCTGTTTGCTGCTGATTTTTTTATTTATTTTTTTTCCTGTTTCTCGAAGTCGTGCTGGTGCTTTGACACAGACCGAGATCATCGCTCCACTTTGAAGTGAATGTCTTTTTCTTTTAGACACGCCAACGCTTCTGCACTTCTTCTAGGAGCTCGAAGCTGAAGGTTTCCAAATGTGTTTTTCTCTCACTTAAAGTAAAAGACTTGTGTGCTGCAAGAATCACAACAGAAGAATGTTCCAATGGCACTTCAAGGACTGCACGGGAGTGTTTGCCTGTTTTAGGTCATTAAAGTACAAATCACATCATCATTATTATTATTATTGTTGTTGCTGTCAACTTTTTTACAAAGATTTTATGGTATGTACGGTTTGTTTTCCTACTTTCCTGACAGCAAGTGGTCTCAGTTCACATTAGTTTGGTATGAAAATAAACTTTAAGACAATAATTGAAGCTCAATGTTTTTGTCTAAGTTTTTGATATTATTCTGACTAAGTTACCTTCCTGTATTGGTGCATACATACTGTGGCTGGAAGTTCATACTTTGGCATTCATGTGTATAATGCTGACAGAAAAATAAATCAGAGTAAACAGGCAACATATTAGCGAGCATTAGAGGTTCTGGTAGGCAGCATTTGTCAGCGTAGGACAGAGCCCGGCTCGCTGTTTGGTCTTTTGGCTCTGGCTTTATATTTATTGCACAAACATTAGAGTTGTATCCATTTTCTCATTTTACTCTCTGCAAAGAAGTTTATGTTGAACTGCTCCTTTAATCATATACCTTAGTTGCCATGTTCTGATGTTTTGGAAAATAATATTTTAAAAACATTGCCATTGAATGCTGAAAGTCTGTTGTTTAGTTTTATCAGGATCCCCATTATCTGCAGCTGTTCTTCCTGCGGTCTTCCTGTTATCGAACCTAATACAAGGTTTTGCTTAAATATCAATATCCAATATCACAGTTCTTGTCTTGTTCTTGATTTTTACATAGTGCTAACATAAACAGATGCCCATGGCTGCCAAAGGAAAAAACTATGATAAGTTTTTTTCACCTTCAAAATTAATCTAATTTTAGACATTTAGATCATCTTACCCACAGCCCCCAGTGTAGCCTACAGTAAGTGCAACAGCAGAATAATGCTGCATTCACATGCAGGTAAACCATTTTAGTGGATGAGAGAAGAGAAATAAAATATATATGAATTATATGATCAGAGCTTGAAATCCTACAGAGAAACTGCAAGAAGCTACATGCGTCACTGGAATAATTACTGTAAACCAACAGACACAAAATCATTGTATTTAATATTTTTTTATTCCATATATCGTCATGCGTTTTGCCGTCTTCCCGTTCAGTCGGACTGTTTGTTTTTCATCCAAAAGGTTTACTGAATCCGTGTGAATGCAGCATTAGACTCAATCCTTTACCAACATCACAAGCAATTAAGAAAGCGAGGGTGAAGCTCTTAGTGCCCGACAGACTTTCAATCATGTTAGAAAGACGTTCTGACCAAAGCAATTGGAGCCAAGCACAGAGATAAAATATGTTTTCACTTTTTTTTTCAAGCTAAGAACACATTAGAGCAAATAAAAGGGGCTGATGTGAGTGAACAGATATGATTCATGGGGCCAAGCAAATACAGTGTGTAGCTGCTTGTTAAATGTTGTGAAAATATATGGTGGCCTTTCAAACACCCCAGAACTCTGTCATGCATTCTTGCACTGAGGAGAGTTGAGCCTCTTTGCCAAAGACTCCCAAGACAAAACGACATGTCAGAGCTGTGGCCCCACATGGTTCATCATGTAAAGGTCACACATATTGCTGCATGGAGGGCCTGACGAGCATCCAAAGAGAGAGAGAGAGACCAGGGCAGGAGCCGCAATTTAACACTGAGTCTCAGTACGGTATAGATTATTACAAAACACTACTCAACCTGCATATTTCACACCGTAATGTATTGTCTTATCCTACTGTTTCGAGTGTAATTTCTCCATTTGGTGACCTTGAGCTGTTCTGTCACAGAAAACACAACACGTTTAAACTCTGCATAATGAGGTGTTACAAACTGAAACGCTGACATTGTCATTCTTAAGCTTGCAGTCACACACAATATGAAAGAGCCACAAGCTTCCCCTGAGACAAGGCGTCATCTGTTCACCCAAAATACAAAACATTTTACAGAGTTATCTGGAATACATCTAATCATGCTCGCAGTTATTCACTGAGGGAGAGACGTCTGCAGCAGTTGTGGAACCAAACTTTTTTTTTAACTTATTTTTTTGCTTTCAGATGAGAAAGTTACTTCTGACAATCCACAGACTTGATTATGAATAGTTTCGTTAAGAACTGTTTCCCACCAAAGCACGTCTGTCACCTGTCTACTTCCTCGTTGCAGGTTTAATGATGACACTCAAGACATTTCTACAGATTTCCAAACGGCACACCAACACTATCTGACAGTGTAAGTGAATATTCATTAATCCATCTCACATTCATGTTTCACCGAGGAGTCAGACTGCAGGGGTTAAACTGAAACTGCTCCGTAAGGATGATTAAAATTGGAACAAAAAAAAAATTAGAAAAATCTTTTTTAAACTGTCCATATATATTATTTGTTATCACTGGCATCAAAACATAACTATTACATACAAGAATGAACAGCGCAGTGTAAGATGCCATCCCTTCTTTGTATATTTCAAAATAGATTAAAGTGTGATTATTCACCACAAGGGTTATGAAATGTCACTGAATCAGCAATGTTTGAAATCAGGAGCCTTCAGCAGAACGGCCTTAAACTTCAAAAGGAATCAGTGCAGCTCTGTTGTTTTTGATCATTGGAGACAATTGATCTTTTGTGTTCAAAGAATTTTTGCTTCAGGCTTCCCTAAGAAACATTTCAAACAACCTGCCATTAAGTGTGTGATTGTAATATAAATGCCAAGAAAAATGCAAATAAGTCACCGGCTCCCTGATTGTACAGTACTGCTGTCTGTTTTCATACAATTACTAAGCCACTTCCTGTACAGTAGCAGCCAGTCTCAGACAGAATCAGTGGGATGAACGCTTGCAACAGTGGCAGGTACAGTTTGAATTATAAGTCAGTACAGGTGACAGCTTTATTGTATAAACTTACAGGTCTGTGACACTGAATTTCATGCATTTGGAATAAAGTCACGCTTTGTGTTTTTAAGATCCTTACGGACAGACTGATCATTGCTTATGCAACTCTGCAATATACATATAGGTGTTCCTGACCGACTAGGTCTGGATTGAATGCGCTTTCACTCCTGGATTGTGAAAAAAACTCCCTGGCCTGTTTGCATTTCCTTAAAACAATCACAAACGCCCCGGTGGCTCTGCAAAACAGTGTCGGGAGGGAACCCATTTCAATGGAACACCTACACGAAAATATTGTAAACATATTCTTTGTAGATCTTTGCAATCATTCACCGAATGCCCACAGTGTGCCTCGACTGGTCTGACCGGGCCCAGAGTCCCCCCTGCATTAGGCTCCAGGCCCCCAAACCCCTAACCCCCCAAGACAAACACCAAACACCCCTGGAGCTCCCAGGAACCCTGCTATGCCCGTGCACAGGCCATACTACTGTGTAAGCTATCTTTGTGTTGATTTGTTAGTGGCTGGCTGAAGCTGTTTCAGAAGTTTGATAGTTGGAGAAATTAGAAATCGGCTGTGGTGGTGTGAGCCAGGCTGTTAGATTAGTGATGATAAATTTGGAGCGCCGGTTGCTGTCTGTGTGTTAAAAGGCTGGTTTGCAGGACGCTGTGAGCCTCTCCACTGTGACATAGCAATCGCCTGCTTTGTAGTTTGCAAATATGGAGCGGTTGTGTGTGTCTGTGTATATTTGCGCACAAGAGTGCGCTTGTGTTTGGGGAGGGCACAGAAAAAAAAAATTGCACCGGGGCCCATTACAGTCATGTTACTCTGCTGTGTAGCACTCCTTCAAAATAAATGCTTCTTCTGGTTAAAACTTGTTGTTAAAAATCCAAATTTGTTCATGCTGCAGAGAGACAGCATTTATGAAAAACAGAGAAAGGCAAACTTCCTGTGTAGCCTATTATTGTTGGAAGAACACTCTCACTTCTCCACAACTCTCATTAACAACTGCAAAAGCTTGTGTATTTCAAAGGAAGCAAGAATTAATTCTGTAAATGCCACACCAAGCTGTGTGAAAGTGATTAGCGGTTGGTGTAAGAGAGTTATTTCAGTGTACTGTGTGAGAGGAAAGTTTTCCTCTGACATTGTCAATATTGGGCAGTATAATAGTAACGCATTACAGTAATAATATTACTTTCCCCAGTAACAAGTAGTGGAATGAATTACTAATAAAATTCAGTAATAATATTGCAGTTGCCCCTCAAAATAATAACTTGTTACAATCTTACATTTGTTGTCACCCTCCTACTGATTTGAAATCCAACAATCCAAACACCTTCCTGGATTCATTTTTCACCAAACAGCAAGCTGGAAGAACATCATGTGTCTCCTCATCAATCTGAGCCAGCTGCTTATCACCTAACCTGTATTTTTTTTAAGGATTCATAGGCTGCAGAAAAAAACAGCTTGAAGCCTTAGCTGTGCTCACCGACGACACACAGAGGCACACATGCAAAGTCTGAATTTTGAGGGGAAAGGACGGAGTGTAACGGAAAAGTAATATGTGTAGTGTAACAAATTGAGTAAGTAAGTGAAGTAATTACATTATTTTTGAAAAGAGTAATGAGCACTGAGTAATAAATTAAATTATTTTGTATCCCTTCCTTAATGAGGTTTTTCCATTGGCACGTTTGGCCGCGCCAAGACAAACTGAGCCGCACGGATTTGATTTTCCATTACAAGTTTTAGCGTGCCGAGCCGCGCCCAGGTGGTCCTTCTCCACCTCTGAGCAGACTGCAGTGACGTCTCGCGTGTTGCGAGCAGCGCTCAGCTCGTGAGCAGACAGAAGACGTTTTTAAAAGTCTCACATGTTCAGCCCTCAGTTGTGTAGCTTCTAACTGAATCTCTGTGGTGTGAAGTTTAGTTTCTGTCCTGCGTCCCTGTTTGTTCTTTCAGAAATCTGCAATATTTTACCATTTCATGTTCC
>JAOVVB010248744.1:0-36012 GCA_028570985.1 Heterobranchus longifilis | reverse complement strand
TATAACCTATTTAGTTAATTTTTACATATCAAGCACCCACGTGAAGGTTCTCTACAGCAGCAGCAGCAGAGTCACAGGAGTCAGATTTCACTGATCTCGTGACGAGACAGACAAGACGATGGTGGAGGATTTGATGTGAAAGTGAAAAGCAAAGGTGCAGAATCAGATGATTTATATCATCTATAATTTTGGCCTATTCATATAATTTATGATAGATTATCAGTGTGTTTTCTTGCCAGATTCGATCCGGATCTGTGGTGTGAACAGCCCAATTGGTTAATGTGGGCGCAGAAGGGAAATGCCACCTGCTTCCCTTTTGGCGCCCACGTTAACCAAACAAAACGAGCCCCGCAGCAAAAGCTTGATCTGTGAGCTGGGGAGGCCAGACACACCCCTTATGGGTGCATTTGCGGTGTAATCGGTAACACCGGTGTTGTCACGAGTTTATTAAAAAAGTGGGAAAATGTCCTCACCGTGGCATCCCTAGCATAAAGCACCAATTTATTTTAAGTTATCGTGAAGCACATCGAGGAAATGAAACAGAAAGTTGTCAAAATGACCCCATCACAGCTGGTTAAATATTTCAAAACTTATTCCTAAATGTACCCCGTCTACTTTTGATCGCTCATCATCATTTACGCGGATCGCCCTTTAAACAGATACGAAAGGAAACCTTTCGGATTCACCCCACGACTCGGGCAACACACACTAATGGAGTCTGGCGACGTCCATGCAAAAGTGTCGAGGCTGATGAGTTAAGTAGGGCAGAGATTCATCTGCATTTACATCAGATTTGTAACCATGCAAAGATGAGCGTGACTGATTCACTGTTCAAATTGATGAGTTGATTGCACAACCCATGTTGCCCACCCCAGGACATCCAGTGACCTTTTTGTCTTTCAATGCGACAACAATGAACTGATGAATAGGACCGAACATTTCAACATTTTAATCCTCCCTCTTTAAGTCACCCTCTGTGTGCCCCACGCTCCATCTCTTACTTTTTTTTAACACACTGATTCTCTATCCTCCCCATCTATCTCCCCATTTTTAATCCTCTGCTCTACTCTTCCTCTGTGCATTCAACCCCCTCTCAATCTGTTTTGATCCAATTCTTAACAGCCGTGTGCACTTCTGTAAGTAAGAGTGAATCACCCAGGGGGCTCTCATCAAAGGGCTGCCAGGAAGACAAAGAGGCTGGGCAGCCCTGTGCTAACTGCCAATGTCCTTAAAGGGGACTTGCTGGCAATGCCACCTTTGATCAGTCCACCATGACTGTATTTCCCACAGCACTGGGACTGTTGGATAGCTCTCTGTGTCATAACGTGTCATAACGTAGCACTGTTGATTTAAGCAGCCTCTCATCAAAACACCTTACCCGACTGTGTTTTACTGAAGAAGCTTTAATTTTCATTTTTATTATTGCTCATTAGCACTTTGGTTTTCATAAGGACATCTGGATTAAAATGAGTTAAGCAAGAATATCCACTTAAGAGGACTTTCATGCAGAACTGTGAACATCATCAATTTAAAATGAGTTTTTAGTATTCTCACAATTTGTTGTGTATCATCATTAAGTCAGGGAACTTTTTTTTTTTTTTTTTTTTACCCCGCTGTGATTTCAAATATCTGATACTGGCGTTGACGTCTCCATGGGGGATGTTCGGAAAACTGTATGGGGGTTGGATAGAGGAGGTCCTCCTGCTTCATGCAGAGTAGTAGGCTAAGGTTTTTTTGATATGGCAAGGTCGGGCCAGAGTTGATGCCACCTGCTGTCAAAGCACAAGGACAAGGACAGCCTTGCAGAGCTGAGCCAGTGCAGTGTCAGTCAAGCTGTGCACCAACGCTACTTGCTATCCCTTCCTTTTCTTCCCCACCCACAACTTCCTTCTCGCTGCCCCTTCTACAAAGGACGAGTGGAGGGTGGGAATGGTGCTGTGTCCCTCCCCTCCATCTGGTGCCGCATGCCTCTGTCAGGATGTCAGCCCGCACATAGTAATGAAGGGTGTCATCAAGGTTACTGCAGGCTGGAATGTTGCCTGCACCTCCTCTCTCTCTCTGTCTCTCTCTCTTGCTCTCGCTCACTCTCTCCCTGTATCCCTCATCCTCCTATCTTGTAGCACATATTGTCAATGTAAGAATCCAGTCGTTGGAAGTCATTATTTTCTTTTCATGGGGTTAGTTTCAGTTAGCAGTTGGAACATCTTATCCATCCACTTGTAGGGAACACCTAGTCTGGAATCCAGACCTATCTGTTAAGTTAATTTCATTCATTTTGCATTAGGGTCTGGCCTCCCTCCCGTTCAAACAGATTTCCATCGACTAAAAACTCGTAGATCCAATCCCAACAGCTTATCTTATATGAGGTGGGTTTAAGCCTCCGTCAATCATCCTCTGTCACAGAGGAGCACCGTGAGGTACGGCTGCTCGATTATGGCAAAAATAATAATCACGGTTATTTTGATTGATATTGAAATCCTGATTATTTAACAAGGTCACTCATTGGCTTTGACAACATCATGCATTTATTGAACTTTTTAACACTGGATGTCTTATAACTTTAAATACAATTGAACTGAAAAACAAAGAAATAATTGAGAATAAATAAATAAATAAATAAATGTGAAATAAATATTAAAACAAAAATAAATAATATATAAAAAGAATAAATAAAAAGAAATACCACCAACTATATTGCAGTGCCCTGTCACAACCTACTGCAGACGACTAAACTTACAGTATAAAATGTACACTATATTCAATATATCTGTAACCATATTCAACATTTTCAAGTCATGCAGTAACCCTCGTAGTCCAAAAATAACAGAAAATAAAGTGCAACCACATCTTAATAAGGCCAGCAGCAAATGCTACTAATATTGAAATGTAACCTCTTATGTTTTCACAGGGCAGAAAAATCTAAAGTTAACTTTAAGGTAAAAAACAATCTGCCTCCTGTAAATTATTAAAGTTTTTTTTTAATCCAGAAACACCAGTCTGTTTACATGCTCTGTCTTCAGAGATGAGTGCAGGCAGGTGACAATATGCATTAATCAACCACCTAAATAAATAAAACCCAAATGTATGCATTATAGGAGCTCAACTGTCAAGGAGAGAGATAGCCCGCGGCGCGCATGTGAGAGAGAAAGAGAGAGAGAGGGGAATAAAAGTCAAAGCCCACCTGTGGGCCGACTCATGACTGCGTGTAGTCCCGCCGTGCTGGCTGTCTGTGACTACCTCCGCTGCTCAACAACTCTGTCCCCCCCATTCCATCTCCAAAACTTTTATACAGGAGGCGAGGTGTAATAACGGCGCAACATTCACGGCTTTAACAGGCTTTTTGTAAAAGTGGTAGACAGTTGGAGAGGCGATGTGTCGTGACTCACTGTTCTTGGCAGAGAGGCCGGGCGCGTCCGCTGGGAAGGGGAGCACTTGATTTACAACACAAGACAAAACGGGAGCAACACTGGTAGACTCGTCATGCAGCACAAAATTGTTTTATGTCGATTATCTTGTTTTGATAATCGAGGGAAGCCAAAATCATAATTGAAAAGAAAATCTGATTAATCGCCCAGCCCTACTTTTAGCGAACTTTATAATCTTCTCGGCTCGCTTGCTAACTTGTTGTCACCATAGACTGTATGGTTTTCACACACTATTGTTTTTTAAGATATTTTTTGCACTTTTTGCCTTTTATTGATAGTACAGCCGAACAAAACTCTCTGGCCTGTTTGTATTTCCTGAAACCAATCACAATCATCATGGGCGGCGCCATGCCACTGACGCAGCCACAGTGCCTCTGCAAAATAGTGTCGGGAGGGAAGTTATTTCAGTGGAACGCCTACAGGAAAATGTTGTAAACATATTCTTTATAGATCTTTACAATTCACTGAAAGAACAAAGCAGCCATGCCTTATTACACGATCCAAATCTTCGAAACGTCCCATTTTCAGCGTGTAGGTTGATAGCTCGGAGGCCTTTGCCGTTGTTTCTGTAGCGAAGGGACTTTGAGAACGGGAACACGGACTTCCTGTCTCCATGCAGGCTGTGCAGAAAGGAAGTAATGCTTTATCCAGGCACCGTTCACTCGGTAAGCCAGACGGACCAACGTGCCCCGTTTTCACACAGTCTTAATCATTGCTCAGGTGACTCAATATGTGAATAAATTCACAATCTCCCCATGTACCCCCTGAGAACTGCAGAAGTAGGCCTACCCCTTGGTGTATACACTATATTATAACAGTACATGTATGTCTTAATAATATATAGCCGTATCTGGTAACGTTGTTTATTATTATCCATTATAAAAAAGTAATTAAAGCTCAGGGATTGTGCTTTCAAACCTTATTAGGGTTTTAATATGTTCAGTTATGGCAGGTTGCTTCTTTCTCGCTGTTGTACAGCTCTCCTATTAATTTACAGCAAGCTGCTTCCTCAGTGGGAGAATGTCCTAGATTTGGGTCACATGTCTGGTTTTCACAGTGGTCGAGTCAACTCTGTCTGACTGGCGCAACAAGTGTGTATGTGTGTGTGTGAGATATTCCCCTGGCTGAAGAATTAGACTTTGGTTTATGTTTTGACTGTCTGTGAGGTTAAAGATCACTTGAGAGTTTAGTGGAGCTTCTTTGAAGTGTGACTGACCGGGCCTCTCTCTTACTGTCCACCAAGCACTTTTCTGTTTGAGGAAACATTTCTTTTTCTGACATCATATCCAAACCTTAATCTATTTTCCTTCCTCTGATTATTTTGAGTGTGTTGCCTTTGAGAGAAAGTAAACTTGTAAAGTAAACTTGTTGAGCCAGGTCATTGTATTTTGTTCAAGGAATCACACACTGTCCCGTCCTGTGTGTGTGTGTAAACAACAGGAGAGAATAGTTTAGCATTCACTGCGTGATTGAATAATGATGGTGGTGGAAATGGTGTGTGATTATATTACAGGTCGCGGTTTGGGCATGTTGGCAAGAGGAAACACAAGTGAGTCACCTTTTCAACAGTTTGTTGATGCCGCGATGGCAAAGCTGCGTGTGATAAATGTCTCTTTATTCGTCACCTTCTCTTGTTCCTGCACACTTGTCATCTGAGACTCTGACAGTTTTCTTTTGTGTTTTATGATGACAGTGATTAAAGGATGATCTAAAAAAAGAAGAGATGATGAATGAGAGCTTTTAGCATGTGATTTTGAATACTTAATTTTCTCTTTTAACATAAATTTTGTCCATGTCGCTCTGTCCTTGTGGCTTAATGGACAGAATTTTTCTGCAACACCATCAGCAGCAGCAGCACTTTAGAGGCATGGATCACCTTCAAAATGATGCGAAGAAGGAGCAAAGTGACCTTTTTTTAATCCAAAGCAACTCTGCAGGCATCACTTCCTGATGCTTGCTGCTCATATGGATTTAACCTTTTAAACCTGTTATTACAAAATGCTGTGCAGCCACAGTAAACTAATTATCTTTGGGTTGTTTTTAGGGCTGCGCAAAATGAGGAAAACATGCGCTATGTGATAACGTTGTTGAATATTGCCTGTTTTCAGTATACGGTCAAAATACAACAAATTGCTTGTTGAATTAAAAAAAAAACATTAATTTATTGAACAAATTTAACATATAATTAATTACATTTTAAAGTGCAGTTTTCTACTGATACTCTAACAAAAAGCAATCCCTGATGTCTTTTGCGATGTGTTTACTGAGCAGTTGAGCTGACGATAAAAAAAACATTTATTGTGCAGCCGTAGGTATGTTGTTTTTATTGAATATAATATTTTCTGACATTTTTTAGACAAATCGATTCATCTAGAAAATAATTGTTAATTAGTTGCAGCCCTAATTATATGATACTGTCAGACAATGTGTAATGAGAGGATTTGATGATAAAATGGGAACTCTGTTAGGGGGGTTAATGAATTATAATTAATTATTTGTGGTTAACTTCTATAAAGTATTATTGGAAAAAACAAAACAAAACATGTATTTTAAATGTCTTTTCATACCAGGCACCACATTTGTTTTAATCATTTGAATTCTTGTTTTGGAGTGACAATGTATTGAGGGTATGATTTATGGGAAAGGTGTGTGCTGGACTGTTGTAAGAGAAATGTGTTCAACAAAAGATAGTGTAACCGCTCTTGTGCTGGCAGACTGCCCTTAATAAATAAATAAAAAAATCACACATAATTAAATCAAGAAGGCTGCAGCATTCTGTTGTTTATGAACACATGAAAGAAGTATGCCTTTAAAAACTTGAAGTGCTATTTTGGGAGCAATGTGGGGCATGTAAACAATCATTAACGTATCGCTATAAGAAGTCCCCCTATCCCACACACAACTTAGATATTGTTGTCCTGTCTGAATGCAGCATTAATCCAGGGATTTGCTCTGCAGTTTACCTGAGCCAGGGAGTGTGTTTCATCTCTACCTGTTAGTGCCAAGTCGAGGGATGGAGAGCTACGCAGTGGGAGGTCCAGAATGCCAACTTTATGCCAAGCGCCCCGAGGCTGTGTGTGCGCGTGCGTTTGTCTTGTATCGAGAGACTTGCTGATCTGGCAGGCGTACACATTCCTCATCTGAGTTGTCTCAACTGCAGCCAATCAACAAACTCTGGCATACAGGAGACACCAGCGTAGTCAAAGTTGATTCAGTTTATTGCTGCTATTGAAAGTAACACATCTTCTTTTACACACTTGCATGCGTTGGCATGTGGCACGAGCTGTGTTGTGTGTTAATGGATGTATGTGCATGTGTGCGGGTACATGCAAGGCTGTCTGTTTGAGCACTGTATTTCTGCAGCGTCTCCATGTGTTTGGTGTAGAGGAGAAGCTCATGTTTCCTTCAACATAGCTGGCCCAGATAGCAGGAAACTCAATCGGCAAAGTGTGAGGCAATCACTCTGTGATTAGTGTACACTACCGCCCTGCAATAACTTTGGCATGGCAACACTAGACACAAAAATTTCAGGGAAGTTGCATTCAAGCTTTGCACACTTGCCACTGATACAACTGATATGCATGCATCTACAAACACCAGCAGAGGCACATGCACACACATTCATGTTCACGGACACATGCAGGCGGCTATTCTTAGTTGAGATGTTATCACTCAAGCTTGTACACATCACTACCCTGTGAAGAACACATGTTGCATTAGGTACTGTGTGTTTGCGCATTACTATGCTTAGGGATATACACAAAGGCACTTACAGTTCATTTTTCCCCCCAGCCAGCTCCCTGTTTGTACAGCTCTGTCTAAACTGTCTGGAGTGAGTGTTTAATGCTTTACCCCACAACTGTTTGACTTTGTTTAATGCAGGACGACACTGAGGGGAGCAATAAGCTGCCAACACAGGCTTGTATAACTGGAACAACTTCCCATGTCAAAACAATTGTTTGTCAAGTTTGTCGTTAATTACAACAAAATGTTTTTCAATTATTTTCACTTTGACATGTGGAATTTGTGCATTTTGATGATACGGAAATATGATTTCATTCTATTGTTGACAAAATGAAAAGATAAGTTCTCGCAGACTACTGCACTGTTTTGTTAAACTCAGAACAGAACTGTGTATATTGTCCCACCCTGGGCTTGCATGTAAGCATGCAAATTAGCAATTGTTTATTGTTGTCTTTCCAAAAACATAATACAGCTTCACAGGGCTGACCTGAATGCTTCAAAGCTTTGACTGTTGCCATGGTAATCAATTAGTCGACTAATCGATTAGTCGATTGACAGAAAAATAATCCTCAACTATTTTGATAATCGATTATCGTTGAAGTAATTTTTCATACAAAAATGTTCTTTTCAGCCTCTCAAATATGGAAGTTTCCTGCTTTTCTCAGTTTTATATCATATTAAACTGAATATCTTTGGATTCTGGTCAAAACAAGGCATTTAAAGACATCACCTTGGAATTTGAGAACTGAGTTGGAAGTTTTTTCACTATTTTCTGACATTTTATAGATCAAATCGATTAATCGAGGAAATAATCGGCAGATTAGTTGATAATGAAAATAATGGTTAGTTGCAGCTTTTAGTATTCAGCGTCCAAATCAGTATTTGAATGCTTGTTTTTTTTAGTTTTTTTTTAGTTATTACATATTTAGTACCCCATAAATCCCCAACAGCCCATGAAATAAGGAATAGTAACCCAACATTATTCTTTATGCATCTACATTAATTGTTATTAGTTAATATTCTCAGACAGATAGCGCTGTTTGTTTGCTGTCTCCGGGCAGGCTGCCCGGAGACAGCAAACAAACAAATAAACAAATAAACAACAACATTGTAATTTTAAACATTGGTATCGGCCCAGAATTTCACAATCGGTGCCTCTCTGGGGTAAGAATATCAGGGTTAGCCAATCAGTAGCAGAATATCGTCATCCTTCGTCATCCTAGGAAACAAAATTTACGAGATGAAAATTGAAAGTGTCAAAGGGTGAAGAGTTAAAAGGCTTTGCTTTCAAGCAATGCTATGTTTTTTGGCAACTATAAATCAAACCCTTATGTTAGACGACTAAGAATATTACAAACATTTTACAAAGGTGTGAAAATGAAGAGTGAAAATAATCAAATTGGTCTACGAAGCATTTCTAGAAGATTTGGCCGGATGCCAGCCCAGGGTGACTGATGAGGGAGACAAGCTGGCCGGCCCCTGAGAAGAGGCTCCAAATGCTGCTTGTGTTCTCTGTCGTGTCCCTGACCCTTGTCCAGGTTGGACGGTCTCCAGCTGGTCCCCAGAGCGAGCGCTCCCTACTTTCACATCTGTAGTCCTCTTTGCCAAGGCAGGCAGCGCTGATCCTGCTGACCTTCTATTCCTGTTTGTGTGCGAGAGAGAGCGAGAATATAAACAGACATAAACATCAGAGTGAGGGACTAGCATAAAGGGAGAGATTATATATGGATCTTGTGTTTGACAGTGAGTTAATGTGCGTGTCTGCTTGTGTGGGTATCATGTGAAAGTACATTGTTTATGGTCCATTGTGTCCCCTTGTTATTCCTGTATGCGTATGTGTGTGTGTGTGTGTGCGTGTGCGTGTGCGTGTGTGTGTTTTAGTGCGCTAAGCACGAGTGTGTTGGCAGACCCTTATCTGACACAGGGGATTAGCTGACCGAAGGCGACCCTTTGCCTCCTCTACCCTCGGCCTGCCGGAGCCCTTCCCCTTGTTTTTCCACAGATTGTCACTTAAACATGTCTGCTCTCCTACTGTAGACTGCAGACTGCAGACTGCTGTACATTAACCTGCATGGCTTACTCCATTAAATACAAATACATTAGTGTCCATTAAGATTTTAGAATGATTTCCAAGCATCCCAGCAACTTTATTTATATAGAACCTTTCATACAAAACATGCAGTTCAAAGTGTTTTACATTGAAAGCAAAAAACAGGAAACGTCGATTCAATGATAAAGAATACAGGTAAATATATAGTGCTTAGAGTTGCAGAAAAAGCAAGCCATTTAAACGATCCACTAAAAAGGAGACATTTTAAAAACAGCATGTGGGACTCCATGTAAAGCACATTGTAGAAAATTGTGTTTTTAGGCATTATTTAAAAATTTCAATTTGTTTCCTTTTAATTTGTATTTAAAGGGCCAGTTCACCCATATTACAAAGAACACATATTTTCTCGCTGTAGTGCTTTCTAGCCTTGCCATTTATTGTCATCAGATTCATCTTTGAGGTTTTTATGTAATCCAATCTTGGTTTTGATTCAAGCCATTCAATGTATTTACATTAAGTCATTGCCTCCCACGTCATAGTATTCATTGTTAATGGCGGAGTCCGCCATTCCAGTGCAGGATTCATTTTGCCTTCACATGCACAGGGGATTGACAGGAAACGATGCTGCATGTAATCCAGTATTACTGTAATGTGATCTCATTGATATCAACCTCACTGAGCTGTATTAAGTTACTGCTGATGCAAACACAACATCCATGTTGATTCACATGAAAAGTCTTCAACTGCCGAAACACGAGGTGACGCACTCTCACAATTCAGACCTGTAGTATTAAACCGCTCTTGCTGTTACCACGGTAACCATGTGTGTTGCCAAATCATCTACAGTAGGACTGCTGCCTCAACCCTAAAACAATGGAGGTGAATGAAATGCAGTTTTTGATGCTCAAAGCATTGAAAAATGACATAAAATGGAACAAAACAAAACAAAACAAAACAAAAGCAACATCCTGGAAAAAACACCCCTGTTGACCTGGGAAATATTTAATTGTAATCACAGCTGAGAAGCAATATAAAAATATTTAAAAATGTCTATCGTAAATATTTTTCTAAATCTTTCTATCGCAATGTAAAAAAAATAAAGACATAAAAAAATGAAAAATAACTAAACAAAAGCAACAACTCTTCTTGGAAAAAGTGTCTTTTCTCAAACAACACACAAACTGAACGTAGTGCTGGGCAGGTGGGTGTATGGGTGGGTCAGTGAGTATATCCCCCCTTTTTTCTTTTTCCCTTCTCTTCCTTTTCTCTCTCCCTTGTTCTTTAATGTCATTTTGTAAAATGTGTGAAAATTGAAGCAGTTCACTATGCTATATAGGTGTCAAAGGTTTTTTGCAGAAATGCTTCCAATAATAATATTGAATATAGAAAGCATGCGATATTGTGATAGAAGATTTTGGCCATATTGCCTAGCCCTAATTGTAATTGTAATTTGGGTGAACTGCCCCTTTGAAATTCACTTGCAGAGACCTAAAAAGAGTGAAGATATAGTTAAATGTTGATGTGAGTATGCTGTAACCACATTGTACACCATATGTCCAAATGTAGAAAGCCATAGATCACTATATAATGTGGAAATGCTAATAAGCACCAATGCTACCAGGGGGAATTTCTCCTCATTATTGCATGCAATTACAAATATGTGTATCCATCATCACGGCCTAATGTGACTCAATTCAGAAATGCAATAAATATATGTTTTTGTTTTTGCATCTAACAGCTGTGAACTGATTTTATTATTAGAAATGAGAACCAGTGTACTTTCAGCGAGTGAATAATTGATTATTGAGCCGTCTCTGTTGGAGCACAGGCCTCTCATTATGCATATTGTTGAACACATACAGAACATGTGCCTGTCGCACAGGGGTACACACACAAACACTCACACACATTTCCATAAAAGCCCACATAGAGAATAGAAATTTGAAGACCATTTGAAGCATAGCGTGGTGTGTTTTCTCGTTCCAGTTGTTGCCGTTCCAAACTGTAGATCAGGATGTTGTGTATGTGGGTATTTGTGTATTGTGTTTCAGTGTGTAGGTTTGGGTCCTTCACAGAAATGCTGCAGCTCCAATGAATCTGAGTCATAGAGCCTCTTTACTGTAGATTAGAGGAAGGAAGGAAATTAGAGAGAAAGGAGGAGAGAGCGAGAGCAGAAAATGGGTCAGACATCTGAGAGCCAGGCAGTCGTTTTTCTGCGACGGGTGTCAAGACATTATCCAATTGCACCTCTTTTTCTTTTTCTTCTTCTTTTTCTTGCTTTCTCTTTCTCTCATGCATTTGTTTTTTTCCTCTCTCCCCACTTTCCCTGGCCAAGGAAAAGTGCAAAGAGAGGAGAGAGTTATTATGCTTGGCATGTCTGCAAAGGACGGGCTTTAATTTGGACATGGCCCAGCCGATCAATCTCCGCATTGGCTCAGTTACAGCACTCTGTGTGTGTGTGTGTGTGTGTGTGTGTGTGTGTGAGAGAGTGTGTGTGAGAGAGAGAGAGTGTGTGTCTGAGTCCACATGTAACAGCTAAGCTTTTAAACTATGCAAACCAGCAGATTGCTCTAAAAGTAAAACACACTGGATTAATCCTGTGTGGAAATGACTTATTCTATACACAGAGCCGTGGAGGAACAATGAATTGGATTAAACCTGGAATGAGCATTAATGGAATACATCTGTAACAAAGTCAAAATAAAGGAAATTAAGTTTATTCTGTATAAGGCAGTCCGCGTAGGAGCATCAGCTTGAACGCCTGAAATGGAAATGCGGCGTCCTGTACTGTACTGTAGGTCACACATCGGACATGAGTGATGTTAATGTGTCACGGTAGATAGTAAGCTGATTTGGAAAGGAGCTCTCTCACACACAGATCATGAACACACATGCACTCTAAATTTACACTTAAGTAACTCAGGGTGATTTGCACAATATGCAAATACATGGATTTGATTCAGCGGGTGGCTGAGCGAAGTGTCAGTGAGCCTGCAACATTTCCTGTTTGAGGCGTTGCTCTGGCATGGAGAGCACTTAGCCCACTTCCATTAGAAAGTCCGAGTTGTGGGAATGACAGCAGCACTTAGAAACAGACTGCAACCAAGGTCCCCCCAGAATTCATTCAGCAGAGAACCCCCTCCCCACAGCAAGAGCATTATCTATGAGGGGGAAGAGTCGTGGTGTAACGATTCTACAAATCCACGGTTCGGTTCAGACGAGTACTGGGGGTTTTAATTTCCTGTATGATATGAATTTTTCATATACCACAATACCGGTGCATACCTGAAGCAATTGCTTCAACTCTTCAATAGGCAGCAAAATATATAATATTGTTTGTCTCAAAGAGCGCTGCGGTCAGGGCAAGCTGTGACTGTACTGAGAGGGGACCCCTATTAACTGCGTACCCTTCTTACTAAGTTCTCATTTTTAACAATTAATAACCCACAACTAACTCTCTTTGACAGTGCAAAACACCATGGCACGTAATTTGTGACACAAACAATTTGAAACACCAATAATTTCAGGTGTTTATATTCTATGTACTCCTTACAGTAGAATACGCCACTATAAACCTATAATAAAGCCCAGTCATGCAATATACTGTGAATCTTTGAAAATACAGTGATACCATACCATAACGCCCAGCACGAGTTCAGACCTCCATGTTTGAGCCACGGTTCAGTTCATAGCTTGATTTTTGTTTTGTTTGTTTTTTTTGGGAGGAGGGTTGGGGGTGGCGGGTGAATAAGAGAAATTCTGGGACTGATGGATAGATACACAGACAGACGAACACACGGACAGACAGACGGACACACACACACACACACACATGGACGGACGGACAGACAGACACACTATTAATCCCAGTGGGAAATTTCACTTGGTTTTTTGTCTCAAAACTGTTACACCCCTAGAAAAAAGTTTAAAAAAATAGTTTATTCATACTTTTGCTGTTAAGAGACTAGTGCAAGTAATTTTCTTGATTAATCGTTTTGTCTATAAAACGTCAGAAAATAGTGAAAAATGCTTGTTTATAATTTCCCACAGCCCAAGGCGACGTCCTCAAATGTCTCATTTTGTCTTAAAAATAGTCAAAAACCCAAAGACATTCAGTTTACAATGATACCAAACAGAAAATCTTTATGGGCATTTTTGCTTCAAAGAAAAGACAAATGTTGATGACTAACAGATTAATCGACTAATTGTTGCAGCTCTAAAGGAGAAAAAACAGGAAAAAACATGTTAAAGGTATAACTGGGGACAGCTCGCAACAGAAACACCATGAAAAGCATCAATATTTTGTCCTGTTTCATTTTAAAATGGAAAAGCTTGATGTTGTTTATAATATGAAGCGTTTGACAAACAGCTCTGTCCCCAAATGTCAGATTTGTCTGAAAAGATTAACAATAGCTGCATTCCAGTTTGGGAGATGCTGTCATCTTACAAGAGAGATTTTTTTTTATTGTGAAGATTAAGCATTACAGTCTGCCTACAAAATTTTGTCTGCGGGACTGGCATATTCTGACTGACATACTTTGTCAAACTCTCAGGCAAAGAGAGGGACGATCCTTCATTAAGTATCAAACAGCTTTGCATGAGAACGCAGAAGGTGAAGTTTCTTTTTCTTGGCTTGATGAAATGAGCAGACAGGTATTTACAGAAAATACTCTGTCTCTCACCATTAAGAGGATGATTGCAGAGCAGACGAGCAGGCTTATACAAACACCATATTGGCCCGAATATGAGACAACCTTTCTTAATTTAGACTTATTGAAAAAAGAGACACGTTGATATGACAAGGTGAAGAATTCACTGTCAACTTTTAATGAAATGCAGTATGAAAAAAAATAAACTGTAGTCTTCTTTCGAACCCAATTTGAGCATTTCAAAGAGAAGTGTGGATTCAGCTGTTCGTCCTTGTCCTTGAACTCCTTTCTCTCATAAAAATGAAACATATGGTTCGTCCAATAGATCATAAATCTCACCTTTTGTGCAGCTTGTTCAGGAATGTTTTGAGCGCAGATGGTAATTGGCATTCCTTTATTCTGTTTTTCAGTCAAACCCACTGTTCTGTCTTAAAAAGTGGATGGAAAGATTTTCTCTGACTGCCGGGTTTTTATGACTGTCCTTTAGGGCTCGCCATCTTGTAACATGACATTCTGTGACATTGTTAAGAGGTGGTTTGCATATGATTTCACACGGGTTGATTTCCAGATGGAGGGCAGACAACTGGAGGCAGACTACCAACACTGCACTATGCTTTTGATTTGCGCTGTTTATGGCTGTTTCAATCAATCAAATCAGGAAAAACAAGATGTACTTTTGAGTCGTGGAAATAGTAGTACATCCAGGGGAGAAGTCAAAGAAATCACAGAGAAACAGCAGCAGATGTGAATCAAAAACCTCCGTCTTCAGTCTGGAGGAGTGAAGTCAGCTACATGTACTAACGTTAACAGTAATGTTCAGCTTTAAGCACAGACTGTATGCCTCGAGTTAGTTACAATGTGCTGTGACAACTGTGACACAATGCAGGTTTTTAACAGCCTTTATTCCTCTGGGAACGGTTGATCTAGTAGGTAAGTTAATGTAGAAAATAGTAGCTAAAGTTAGGTAACGTTAGCTAGCGATAGTAGCCTGAAATCAGCCATGTATGTATATATTGAAGTTGAAATAGCAATATAGCAGTTGAAATAGCAATATACAAGACAGTAATTCTTCAGCACATTTACTCACCCTGGCAGAAACAGCGGCAGTCGTTCAGAACTAATTTGGTTCCAAAATAGTCCTCTAGACTCTTGTAGCTTTTACCCGACTGCGGGTAAAACCACAAAGTTGTGGGGAAAATCTTTTTTCTTGATTTTGTATGGATCACATCCAATATGTGTTTCAGTTTTCTGACGATACCTGCTGCGTGCGAATTAATCCAACTCTGTTATGTCGTCACTTTCATCTATTTCCATTCACACAGTACACAGATTCATCTCTGCCTGCCCTCCGTCTGAATTTACAGCATCAGAATAGAACGTGATTGCAAACCGCCTGTTGTTGGCTGCTGGACAGATGATATTGTCCACTTATATTGTCAATTTCTGCTGTTCCGTAGATGCTTTCCACTCGTTTAGGAATAGGGGTGCAACTAACGATTATTTTCATTATAGATTCATCGATCAATCTTTTGGTCTCTAAAATGTCATAAAATACTGAGAAATTTCCATCCAAGTTTCTCAAAGTCCAAGATGATGTCTTTAAATGATCGACTAATCGATTAGTCGACTAATCATTGCAGCTGTAATTTGGAAAAACACATTATCAGTGATGTATCTGCCAGCAGATGGTAGAAACCTGCTAGCCTAGCTGCATCAAGGCTACAAACAACCCATAATACTAATAGTAATAGTTTGACATTTTTTAAAGTAATTGCTTTGTTTCTGAGAGTGAAAATGATGGAAAGATGAACAATAATCTCTTTTCTGTGTTAAATACAGGGTTTGGAAATAAATCAAATTAACTTAATTTGAAAAATGTTGACTATTCCTTCAAAAAGAGTTTTGTATAATGGGTTGTTTGTAGCCTTAATGCAGCTAGGCTCGCAAGTTTCTACCATGTGTCAGCTGACACGTTGCTCAAAATCACTTTTTCCGCCATGAAGGAGTAGACGGAAAGAGAATAAGTGTGTTTTGTAACATTATTTGCAGAAAACAATCATTGTATTTATAGTCAGGCTGTAATACAGTAATCCATTACAAGCCTGGGATGAAATGGCTTCATGGCTTTTCCCTTCTTATATTCAGAATGTGGTCTGGTTCACGGTTCTCAATGAGTTTGTAGGAACAACAAATATTCTTTATTCTTTGTGGCTGTGTTGTGTCACAAGACTAGAACTCATGTTTAAGCATGTTATGTTGTAGACAAAATAATCCAATCTCGCTTCTTAACTTCCGGAAAGTCCATATAAGCATCCATCTGTCCTTTTCCTGTATTTTCTGTCTCTGTCAGTGGTACCACATCGTCATCACTCAAAGGCAGGAATATTAATGAAAATGGCTCATAAACTGTTCCCAGCTTATCCTATATTTGCTCAAACAAATTACTGAAATAATGATGTTTACTTATGGTATTATTTTATCAGTGTCGCCACAACATGGTGCAATATGTGTACAATAAAGACACCCCTGCATCCACAGTTCGCTTATTGGTTCCTCGTTATTATTAATTCATAATAATTGTATTGATATTAAGAATTTATTGATAATAATTATCTTTGCTAATTGCTAATAACGGAACCTGCTAGTTCATAACAAAAGGCACAGCAGGGCGCAGAATGGGCCAGAACAGAATAGTTCTGATACAATACTTGAGTTGTGATGCCTATACCAAAAAAATACTTTTTTGATACCTTACTTTGGGTTATTTTGTTTAAATTAAGCAAGAAATGTGCTTAAAGATGATAGCCTAAAACTTGCACTATTTAGATTCAAATCAGGATCTATCTGATCAAAGAATAAGTAAAGGAGATCACAAATCCGGCCACAAAAGTATTGATGTTGTGATACTAATCCTTGGTGCTGAATTAGAGGCATTTCAGATGTTGCTGTACTTCAGAACAGGACTGAATCATTACAGTATGTTTCCAACCTGCAACACTAACCTGAATCTGTCTGTCTGTGTGGTTAAAATAAAACATGTATATACTGTAGATGAGCTTGAGTGCTGTCAGGTTGAACCCTGACTCCCAGCAGCTGGCCCTCTTATCTGTCCCGCCTGTGCCGATGCATATTTATCCCTGCCCGAGTGGCTGAGAGCTGGCTTAGCATATGGATTAGCCGGAGAATCAGATGCATGGCCACACTGAATCGCCATAGCTGCTAATGAAAACAAACTAGTAGTGTTGCTTAAACAGACCCGAGAACTTCGGGAGGACTGTATATATATATATATATATATATATATATATATATATATACAGTCCTCTCCAATGCATTCTGATTAAAATTAAAGGCCTTCAATATTCACTGCCTTCGAAAACGTGAGGCAGCATATACTTCAGAAATTATCACGGTTAAGTACTTACTGTAGCTGAGGTGAGGTGTACAATATTTGCAGTATACTTAATACTCAATATACTTAATATACTAGTACTAGTACGGTATTAATACTCAATACTTAACAGCAGTGGTGGAAAGTAACTAAGTGCATTTACTCAAGTACTGTACTTAAGTACGTTTTTATGCTACTTTATACTTCTACGTTACATTTTGGAAGGCAGTATAATACTTTTTACTTCACTACATTTAATAGACATTAGTTATTTTTCAGATTTAATTTATCAATACAACATATAAATCAACTAGTATATTATAATGTACTGTTTCAAATATCATCTACCCAGCTGTATATAAAGTCATTAAAACAAGCTGCTAATACTTTTGTACTTTTACTGAAGTGAGGTTTTGAATGCAGGACTTTTACTTGTACTGTGTACATTTCCACTACTGCTTAACAGTGGTGGGATCTCAGTAAGTACTGAAGTAAGTACTCAAGTACTGTACTTAAATAAAATTTTGACTGTACTTGAGTATTTCCATTTTATGCTATTTTATACTTATACTTCTGAGGGATATATTGCACTTTTTAATACATTTATTTGACTAGTTACTTTTTACATAAAACACATATGATATGCTTATGTGATATGATGCAGTAATATAACAACAACAACAACAACAACAATAATAATAATAATAATAATAATAATGTACTACTGATCTACCCAGTAGTATACAAATAATGTGGTGATAATATTACACTTTAAAATGAGCCATTCTCTATAATGAGTACTTTTACTCTAGTACATTTTGCTGATAAAATGTCTTTACTTTTCCTTCAGTAATATTTTGAACTCAGGACTTTTACTTGTAATGGAGTATTTTTTAGATGATAGTTAACTTACTGTAAGTAAATAATCTGAGTATACAATAACAAAAACAGGATCCAGGAATGATTTGCTGAAATTATGTAGATGAAAAAGTTCCAAGGAAAGGAAACCCAATGCACTCCGTCTTTGGTTGATTATTTCTTTTTTTTTTCCTCAATTTGAGCATGACAAAAGAAAAGACACGCGTCGACCTGGCTAGGTCTACAATATCTCCTCTAAATGAGGCTACATCTAAGGACAGCTTCTATCTGCTGACTTTGATTTGTGAGACACAATCTGATACCAAAAGGTCACAAATTCTGTTCCTGTTTCTTTTGATAAAGCTGCCAACGAGCAGTCATGTTTGTGTGCATCCAAAAAAAGGAATAATTTCATTATCTTCTCAATGCAAGATAGGAGTGGCTTCATGTGTGCCGCCTGCCAATTCAGGTGGAAAGGTGAGAATATTGTGGTGCTACTTGGCTGAATGTCATCAGATAATGATCCAGCCATTATTACACAATGATAATGTGTACGTGTATCAATGGATGTTTTTTTTTTTCTCAATCGGAGCGGAAATAGACATTCAGTAAATATACTTGTTGAATGACAGAATACACTTTGGAAATGTTTTAGGCTTGCCTTTACTTGTCACAAACATTTATTATTTTTCATAACTACATGTAGGGGCTTAGGCGCCGACTTGGGTTAAACATTGGGGAGGCAAAGGTCTAGGTAATGTCTGATAGCACCATGTTATGCTTCAACAGAGTCTGGGCTGTTTTTGGTCATTAAGATTCAAGAGGTTTATTCGTCACGTACAAGTATGTACAGTGAAATGTCGAATATAGTGAAATTCAAGTACAAAAAATTATAAAAGCTAAATAAACATTATAAAAGCTAAATTGACAAGTACCAGATAAAAAATATGTCAAAATATATAAAATAGTAAGCATAAATACATACAATAGTAAACATAAATACATTCAAAATAGTCAACAGTAAACAAGGTTATGTTATTGCTATAACTCTTAAACATGAAACACAATTATGCACCGCAGATCTGCTGGTTACATTTTGTGAAAAACCAGCATCAGACTGTTGTGACATAACACAGAATCCCCCGTGCTTACTGTATGTGCGCATCAAACGTGTCGTTTTGATGAATTATTCTACACAGTTTCTACTGCACATCAGCAGGCGTGTTGGAGACTGACTCATTGAAAACAGTTCACACAGCTCCATGAAAAATTGTGAATCACTTAAAATGTCTCTCTCTGCTTTTAACTCACGTTCCTACCAGACTTTCACCCGGTGATTAGGATGGAGACATGCGCGTCATCTTTTTTATGAATGAGGCTGGCCACATTTTTAATTATAATACAGGCAGATGTGTGGCTGTGATGAGGATGCAAGAGGGATTATTTGGTTTCAAAACTAAAGTTTTAAAATATTTTCCGCCCCAAGTTCCAGACAACAATAAATTTCCTCTGAGGAAAACTCTCTCCCAAACGGTCAGTGCATCATGATGGGGACAGCCCTGTGATTAAAGGGGGTAAACGTAGTGATAATAATGTGTTCTATCTGATTCCACGCCGTGTCCAAGTGCATCACAGGTGCGCCAAGGGAGCCTGCTCACAAAAATTACCAGAAGTGTATTTGGCACGCTCCTGACGCACTTGGCAGGCACACACACTGCGATCTGGTCAATGCGAGAGAGTTGGCAGCCCTGGTATTGTCCAGAGCAACAAAATCGCTCACCATCCCTCAGCATCACCATTTAAATCAACTCAGCATTTAAATTCAACATAATTTAAATTCAACATAAAAACTCAACATAAAATATAGCCTGCTTTGCATCAGGGTTGGGGCCACATACTATACATATGTAGATAAATAGTCCAAGATCTGGCACAAAAACTACAGATACATTAATAATGGTATGATATGCTGTGATTTACTTTAATAATAATAAATCAGACTACAATTGATGTTATTTCTTTAATTTCTATTTCAAATACTGAATCAAAAATGCCACGGAAAACCTAAAAAAAATCATTTATAGAGACGGACAGTGACTATTTCACAAAAATGCTATTGTTTACCTCTGTTCCTGGGTCAGTAGCATCTAGGCACAGGACGATATGAAAATTTCATGTCACTGTTATCCTGACCAAAATAATTGCGCTTCACGATATTGTCCCAATAATCAACGAAATATGCTTAAAACTCTTAAAATGGCACTAAAACACACTGGAATCTTGAAACATTACAACATTGAGACTTTTTTAAAGAAAGATTCTGGCTTAAAA
The DNA here is from genome assembly GCA_028570985.1 of Heterobranchus longifilis. Lineage (NCBI taxonomy): Eukaryota > Metazoa > Chordata > Actinopteri > Siluriformes > Clariidae > Heterobranchus > Heterobranchus longifilis. The sequence continues at coordinate 15,564 of JAOVVB010248744.1, read as the reverse complement.
AAAACAACAACATTCTGACTTTTTTAAGAAACAAATATTTTTTATTGCATCACAGATAGGACATGTAGTGAACCGCAGCCAATTTGTGAAGATATTCACAATTATCCCGATAATGAAAATTCACCATGATCAACTTATTGTGTGTTTTTTATTGTGATCTGTGATAAAAAATGATTGTTGTCCCATCCCTAGTACCATCTTTCTCAATTTGTTTTTCTCAGTAGTGCTGAATGGGCACATGGCTTCAGTTGGACGTTGCACTAGCTGCTAACGTTAGCATTACTGGCCTTGTGTTGACTTCTCTCAGTTACTTCACTGTCAGCTAACACACTGCCTTCTTCTTATGTGCGTAGTGAGGTTTGATGTGCCGCTGACTTATTAAATTATACAATTGTGCTTTTTGAAGACTTCAGACATCTTACACACACAGTAGTCCACAGTATTTCTTTTGTGATTGGGGAACATAGTGAGTCAGCAGGAGAGTAGCGAGTCACACACACCAACACTCAAGGAATTATTTGGAAAGATCAGTTTTTCACAGCTGTATCGATTTCTTTCCTAATTTCATGCAGAATTTGAATCAGGTCTGTAGCTGTGTAGCGGTGTAGCTGAATCCCTCGCTCGTGTCTCGAGTAATCTTTACACCCCTAACTTGATGATTAATTAAATAATAAACAATGAAGAGAATGAAAGACAGTTTAGTTGCAGCCCTCTATTTCTAAATGATGTTTGCTGATGATACATATGTTTTCATGTTAATTTGTGTAATACAGCATGTCTGTGTTGGTGTGTTTATCTGACTGTTATTTGATCCAATGCAAAGAGGCAGATTTGATCCTGTTCAGTATAAGATGATTGATGTGATGCACAATGGATACAATTGACTTCTATTGTCATGTATCAAGGCCACAGTTATTATATTTATATTTAAGTTAAAGTTTCTGCAGGTATGTCAAGCATGCACGCTCTTTCTCTTTCTCAGCAATCTACTTGATCATTCGCACATTGACGAGTGCATTTCTCATCTTCACCTTGATGATGTGTGTTGATGGCGACACTAATTATTCACATTTGCTGCCAAGACTGTGACATCTTGAGTCGATGTATAAGTGCTAATGAAACTTGTATCGCCTGAAGACTTTCTTTTATTGAAGAAGTACCACAGGTGTAAATTATAGGCCTTGTTGCATTAAGAGGGAAGTAGCCAAAGAGATAAAACCTGTCCCATAAAGAGCAGAAATATCTTTCCATCAATGCATTCCTGAACAGATACCGTGTACTCCTGGCCTTTTGAAAGTCTAGCTAGGTTCATACTATAAACTCCCTTTGATTCTTCTGGCCAGCCTAAGCCATAAGTTAGACACTTCATTTGGCTAAAGGATTAGACGACTAAGCCTTTTAGTGGTAAGCTGGTCACATGAAAATCTAACATCGGTTTGCATAGACAAGAAAACCTTGCACCTCCTTCGGGGATTTTCCTCTCTTGAACTCTGAGACTCCTCCCATGTCATCCCTGACTTGGCAGTACATGCATGCATCAGTGGCCATGTGGATTTCCTTGTGCAGAGCTGTGGCTATCTGTAGGATTTGGCTAACTCCTGTCTCACAGGATCTTTCTGTAAGCCTTTTCACTCTCCGGAGTGTCTGGCCTGGTGGATAATTTTCCTTTTGTTGGCAAAGATATGAAGGAATCACAGATTGTCTGTTCTGATTACAGAGTTCCCTGAGGGCTATACGTTGGGATGAAAGCTGGGATGAAATGTAAAGAAACAACACCGGAGTGAAGACAACTGACCACCAAGGTAGGAAATGTTTTTGTAGCTTCGTGCACACCTCTGGAGGTTGACATATAAGTCACTCAATATTCCTGTTTCAGCACATACTTAATTAACACTGAACCTACTTCAATGGGATCTGCAAGTGTATAGTTACATTAAGTCAAAAGACTGCAGGGGAGGTGGGGTTGGTTTTATTTTTCCATGCTGGAACACAGTGTCTCATTTCCACAGGTGCAGATATCAGATCCTGTATGTATAGTACATCTGAGCTGTACAGCACATATGTTCAGTTCACTCACATGTTTTTCAGCTCCCCATGCCTTTTTTTTTTTTTTTTTTTTTACATGTCAAGACTTCTCAGAGAAAACTGGAAAGTGATCAAAACAGCATTATGGATTATCCAAATACTAAAGAGGCTGCAGCTTTCTATTCTGAGAGCGTTTCCCTCTTCTTTCCAGATGAGATGTATGAGCACAGCTTTCTCTCTGTGCCACCTGAACAGCATGAGGGTGCCATATATAGGCAGCAGGCTCATGTGTTGTAGCAGCCCTCATTTACAAATCAAATTGGATGTCAGAAAACTTTGCATGTTCTCATACTGATTTTTAGGCATAATCACATACCCGACAAACACATCACACTCATATTCTTTAAAGGCCCACTCCATCTGTGTTCTTTTTCAAGTTTTTTAAATGGAAACGCCCGCTCAGTGTTTGCTTAGCTTAGTTTACATTACATAGCTCCAATGTACTGCTGTGGACGCCACGTTAGTTCAGATCCAAAAGTCAAACAATAACACGACTGACTGCAGCAGCAGAAGACCAGCAACCCTGAGGTAAAATGACTGTTTTTGTCAGTGGAGTCTGGTGGCTTTGAAGAGAGCGATATAACGGCTTCAGTTCCCCGTCTGACAGATCTGTTTGACGACAAGGTAAAGCGGTGAAAATACTCTAAATATAGCATACACTTAAACTGAACTGATTCCTTTTTTAGGTGTCTAAAATGTGTTTTGCTGCAGCCCTTCACAGCAGTACATATCACTCTCTTAAAGCCACCAGACTCCATTGACAAAAACAATAATTTTACCTCACAGAAGACAGGAGTTGCTGTTGTTCTGCTGCTCGATTTAGTTAGTTAGTTTGTGTTATTGTGTGACTTTTGGATCCGAACCATAGACTGAATACATATATAAGTTAAGTTTCATTAAATAGACATGTTATGCAGCAACTGGCACATAAGGAGAGACAGTCAAGAGCTCTTAGTGATGCCAACTCTTCAAAGACATACTTAATACAACATTTGCCCGAGTTAACGTGAAGTCCAGTATAAACCATACCCACTTCCTGTCTTCTATCCGAATACAGATACAGAGACAGATCTATACAGATAGTGACGTCTGTGTACACCTCTAGTAGCAACGGCATCATGCAGAAAAAAGTTTTTAGAAGGTCTTGTTGAGAAAAACAGCATTTTGACACTAAACATATGTATTTCAACCAAAATGTGAATGTTTGGATTTGAATACATAAGGAGCACTACTGGGAAGCTACAGAATGATATAAAAACCTACCCACCATTGTGCAGCAGGGATAAACATGTCCACATCCACTTCATGTGGGGCACTGAGAAAACGCTCAGGGCTGACAAGGCAGTAAATGGACACACTGGAATTAGCCCGGTGTTGCAACAGATTTTTTTTGGTGGCCAGTTTTTCTTTACGTCTGCTGGCAGCAGGCCAGTGTAGCATCGCACAGCTCACAGACTCTGAGCTGCAGCAGTCAGCGCTCTTCCTGAAGAGCGTTATCTTGCACCATGTTGAACTTGCACTTTTATCTTTTCGCCAACCAGAGGCGAACATGCTGTGCCTCAGTGACAGCTCACGCCTTTGCTTCACAGCAGTGCTCATGTTCACTTATGATCCTTTTCATGTTGCATTTTTGTGATTTATTTGTCTACTGGAGGCCTAGCGCTGCACTGTGCATCGACAAATTGTTAGGGTTAGGGTTCCATTGCAGTTTATCGAATCTGAATGCAGTATCCAGTTAGTTTAAAAAAGCTAAAACTCAAAGATTGAATTGAGATCTGTAACCACCTTTTGCTGGCTGAGAAGGCAGAAGCAGTTTGCCTAATTAATGTTCACAACCTGGAAGCGAGGTGAACAGCATCTGAAATGTTGTTTGAATATGTATCTGATGCATAACAGCTGCAGACACATTGAAGTAACAGGTGTAACCTCAGCCGAGTGACTTTTGCACACCTTATTTTCATGAGCTACTTTCTTCAAATGTTGATGAGCTTAAATTATTGATATGATAGTAATGAATGTTTTACTGGGAGATTCCGACAACAGAAAATTGATGTGCCACAGATGTGACAATATTGTTTTTCCAGATTCTGTTGGTCATGTTGAACTGAAAAACACACAGTTGCTTTGCTCTTTGGCCGAGTACAGACACCGGCTTGCAGAGAGCCAAGTTTCATTTTGGCCTTTGGCAAGTGACTTAGGGTTTGAACATGTTTCTCTGGGCTGCACGTATGTAAATGTGCACTTGCATAAGAACGTAGAATACAGAGCCTAAATATTTTGGAACTTATGAATGATTCTCTGTCAAAATCAGATGCATAGAAACTTCTGAATTAGGGTCGAAAGTTCTATTTACAACCACGAAAATCAAGCAGCCAAAGAAACCAAACTAAGTGACATGTTCTGTTTGTCTCCGCTCTGTTTCAGTACCTGGGACAACGCTGCACCTACACATGTACAAACACCGCTATCTTTATGAGAATATTAACTAATAATAATTAATGTTACTATTCCTTATTTCCTGCGCTATTTGGGATTTATGAGGAAATGTATATGTAATAACTAAAACTCAAACAACAACAACAAAGCATTTCTAATACTGATTTGATTAGATTTTGATTTGATTACCATGGCAACGGTTGAAGCTTCGAAGCATTTGGGTCAGCCCTATTGTTCTTGAACATTTGTGTGGCCGTTTCTTGTGTCACCTAAATTCAAGGTTTCGAACTGGCGTCCCTACAGGAAGTTGGATCAACAACAACATGTTAGAGGCTCACATCCGCACCACATGTTAGTGAGATTTGTGAGGCGTGCACCCTAATCTGTGCAGAGATGTTTACATGCATCTTTGCAAAACTATATTTGCAGCCTCACAGCATTCACAATAGTTAGCTGATAGAATCTGCTGCCATTTGTAAGTGAAAGTGACGGTCAGAGCCAGCTAAAAATTTGTGTTTTGTACATTGGTATTTGCTGATAAAACAAGAAGATCCGAAACAGAACTTCACTCCAGTTCTAGTAGACTCTTTCTGTTGTGGTGTGCAGAACAACCTTCACATTAGCATTAGCATTAGCATACCTTTTAAGAAGCTAGTACATGAATCAAAACAAAGTGGCTTCTGTCAGAGAGATGAGAGGTGAGCTTGGACGCTGCACCGGCACACACACATCCCACCACTGTGCTTCTCAGGTGGCACGGAGAACAAGCGGAGCCACTCCCTGCCCATCTGTCATGCCCATCAGGGGAATCACTTTCCTGCTCTGGCACACACGCTCACAAACACAGACTAGTACACACACCCCCACCTGGGCACACATTCATGGACGCAAATAAACATGCACACACATAATCAAATGGACAAATATGTACAAACATCCACATGCACACACAGACAAATACAAACATACACACTGGCTAAATCCATCTGAATTCATACACAGATAATCTCTGATTCCGCTGACATTTATCTCCAACCGGGGAGTACTGGGGATCCGTAAAGCAGGACGGGCAAACTGTGAGCGGGCTCGGAGCCAGCGGTTGAATTACTTTTATTCTCCGACAGTTTGACTCACCACCTGGTTGGGTAATCCCGGCGCACGCTTTTGGACAGCTCCTGTACTAAACCTCAATTTCAATTTGAGTGAATTGAATTTCTCAGATGGCCATTCAAGCCCTGCCTGCCCGGCACTAACCGGAAGAAGTAAGCTTTATGACTGTCAATGCTGTGCAGAAGAGAGACACAGTGACATTTAAAATGAAACCATTACAGTCAGAGGGATGTGCGCGCAAGCTGTCGCAATATTACTGCCGTCTCCTTTTCTGTTAGTGACATTTGAATAAGCTTTTTTTTCTCGGTAATCAATAAACTAACTTAATAACCTGCCGTGAGGCTCTTGGATGTCTAGACAGAATGTCGTTTTTCCTCTGCAATGAAGCCAGGGATTAATTTAGAAATTACCAATTACCAAGCATGCTGCTAAATGACATTTCCTGGAACTGAGGAAAAGAATAATAATAACTGGCTTGAATTAGTTTGTCTTTGTGCAGCTTAACTTGTTGTGTTAATACTGTGATAGGTGGCTTTACCTGTGTTGTAGCCAGAAGGCTTGGCTGGGTCGCAGTACAGCGGCGGAGGCGTGGCGCTGTCGGGCTTTTTGTCGAGAAGTGCTTGCTGCCTTCCGCCACATGGTTGCATATTGTTGTGCAGGATAAACAAGGTGCAGCTGATGTTAGGTTGTAGAGATAGAGTGGGTGGTATTTTATGAAACTGTGCGGTTTCTTGGACAGCTCTTTCATTCACTGAAAGGAAGTGGGTTTTTTTGCCTCCTCTCAGCTGAGCTGAAAATGTTTCTCTTTTGCACCTCTCTGTTGATACTCATTCATTCTAATGCATTCGTCTGTATTAAAGACATGCTCTCTGTTTGGGGTCAAAAGGAGAGCTTGAGCGGAAAAGTGTAAACTACAGTCATCAGAGAGTAGAAAGTGTTCCTGGTAATAATTGCTTATCTCTCAGAGCTGTGTTTGTATTTTAACTGGAGTGGATTGGTGCTGCAGAGTGCAAAGGTAAAGTCTTTGTGGTGTCTAGAGATGTCTGGCCTCCAGGAACTGTTTAGCTTGTCTGCTAACCACCTCTTCCTCTCCAACCCTCCTTACCATCGACCCATTTGTGTCTTTTTTTAGGGGGCGGGGAGATCTTTTGGGGGAGATAGTAGGTCAGCAGAAAGCTGAGAGCCGGAAGATTAATTTGAGATGCAGCGCACCGTGTGTCAAGTTTTTCTAGTCATAAATCTGTAATAAAGATTGGTAAACCGCTGGGAGATGTTGCTTTCTCACCGTGCTAAGAAAGACATCTATATCGTCACAGCCCTAGGTCTTGTCTCACCACCATGAAATGAGGACTAACATCAACACACATGAATACAATTAGGTGCATTGAATCCACAAGAGTCTCAGCTTTTCAGTCATACCCAATTTATGGTAATTCAAGACTGTTTAGGGACCTTACTGTATGCAGAAATATTCAAATACACCATTTTTAGAATAGGTGAAAATAACACATTTGTACTACTGATAACACGGTGAAAGTAGACTAGAAGAAAACCCATGAGGGATCTCCGTGAGATGCACGTCAGTGTGGATTGTTACATTTAATAAAATGGAAATGCATCTGTTCTGTGAGATGCAAAAACGCTTCTGTAACGATTTCTACAGTATGTGGAATAACCAAATGAGTCTACTATTTTTTTTTTTCATATTTATAAACTTTGATCCTACATAGTGTGACATGGCATAGTAGAATGAACCTTTTGCATTACAAAATAAAATTGTCATTGTTACCTAGTGCTCCTCTCTCTGCGTCTTTGTTACATAACGACTAGTTGACTACTATTATGAAAAACATGGCAACTAGTAAAAATCAGTAATCGTGAAATCCCTAGTCCTAGTCTGTTCTGACATTTCTTACTCATTTGACAGCATGATACACAACCACCGATACATCTGTTATAAACTACACTCTGTTGATAATATCAGCCATGTCGATGCATCAGTCTGGCCCAAAAACTCCACACAGGAACCTTTAAGTCAGTTTAAAAGATTGATGTGTTCAACCTTCAAACGCCATTAGAAATTCATGCCCGAGTCTCAGCGCACACAACAAAAATAAGAAGTCATGTTCCCTTTTCAACCCTGACATTCACTTTAAATCTGCAGCAGCTCAAAGAACCGGCTACACGGCTGTAATGCGCATCTGCGGAACTGACTTTTAAAGTACATCTCTCATGTTGTGAGAATCATGTGGATTTCAGGCTGTGACCAAAGACGTCAGAGGCAAGATTGACGTATCGATTGCAGTGTGCTGTGTGATGACGGCTCAAATGTTTGCAAGAAAAATTGTCAGGGAAAAAAAAGCAATTTGCTGTCTGAGTGTCTGGCCCCTGTGACTCCTGCTTGCTAACCTGTGGTCACAGCTTAGCGATATGTAGCTTGTTCCAGCCTCTCTGAATAGCTGGCCGCTGCAGCAGCTCCTGTCAAACATCCAACTGGATATCACAGTGGGAAACAGATATGATTGTATCAAGTGCTATCCACTTTCAGACTAACAATGAATGACTTCTTTTAGCAAACCAGACTGGACACATTGTTCTAAGTTCACAAGTTTCACTGGGAGCTCCCGTTTCCTGACGCTGCAGTGACGGTGACATGTAGTCTGACAGGAACATTTCTGTAGTTCTGTAGACAAAATACTCTTCTGAGCTGTACAGCTTGGGTCAAGATAGCAGGATGTTTACATAGATCTAATCATAGGTCATTATTGTAAATTAAAGCCACAGAGTTACCATGTTACTTTCTCTTACTTACTATCTGCTGCAGTGCTTTGAACCGTTGGTGACAGTTACATGTTCCTGATTTCCTGATAATTGCAGGGCATGATGGGACATCTGATATAGATGCTAATGAAACATAGTTGAGGGGAATATAAATTAAGCCATGGTGTGCAGGACCTCTGTGGTAGACTCAGTCCTCAGTCTGACTGAGGACATTCTCCCAGCTTGTGTTACTAAAACTGGGTGGTAACAATTAGAGTTTTAAAAAACCGTGCTTTGCAGAACCTATCCAAAGTCTTTAGGGCGGTCCTTCATATTGGGGGCGGTGATATGCAGAAGTGGTGTTGCTGTATTACGAGATGGCTCCAGGATGTCAGTCACAGAAGAAAACTCCTTCAAAGTTTGTTGATGTTTGGCGCGTTTGCCGCTTAGAATCAAACATAATCTCTTATTAGGACATGATTAATCAAAAACGGCCGAACTATACATCTGCTTTGGAGGACATTACAGAGTTACGTTGGGAGCAACGCACCATTTCTGGTAAGGCGTGTCCTTTGCCAAAACGTAAGTGTACTTTGTTACCGTCCAAGTAACTACCTTGCATTAGAAGTCCCCAGACGATCAGTAGGTAGAGATCTTTGATTGTCTGGTATCGCAAGACTACCTCTGTGGTAATCACATGGTGAAATGTCCTGGGCATCACCTGCAGTGAACACTTAGGGTGTCTGTCAAGGTCTTGCATAACCAGACCTATCTCCAGTGTCAGTGCTGGAGGAAGGTCTGGATCCAGTGCATTTTCACTCTTGGATAGGGAACTCTCTGGCTTGTTTGCATCACAATCGTCTTGGGCAGTGCTACGCCCCAGATACAGTGACGGTGCTTCTGCAAAATAGTGTCGGGAAGGAACTTGTTTTGGTGGAACATTTACATGAAGACAGGGTTTTTCCCAGCTTGAAATGAGGCAGAGTTTTTTGCAGTTTAAAATACAGAAAATGACAAAGAAAATAAACGCCCAGAAGGCTTATTTAAAGCCTCCACCTAAATAGTCCTAAAGTTTTACAAGGTTATAGCGAACACAAAATCAACATACAGAAAAACAATATGACAACATAAAACTGATTGCAAACTAATAATAACAAAAAAAGATATAATAATAACAATAACTAACAAATTAAAAACCATCCTGATCATCTGCACATATACGTGCATGTGTATCGTGCCTTCAACTGGCTCAAGCAAACACACAACATATTTTACAAGATCATTAAACTAAAATCTCATTACTTTTTAACTGCCTGCAATGCTTGAAGTCACCCATCAGAGTTTTGTCGAAAGCTGGAGGTGGGACGAGATTTGACGGGGGTGGCCACCTCATAATTCTCTATGCAGGAAAAACCCTGGAAAATGTTGTAAACGTATTCTTTGTAGATCTTTAGAATTATTCACTGACAGAACAGAGCAGGCCTGCATTATTGCACTATCCAAATCTTCTTCAAAACTTGGCATTTGTGTAGGTTGATAGCTCGGAGGTTGTTGTTGTTGTTGTTGTTGTTGTTTCCCTTAGCAATTTTGAGAACAGGAAAACGAAGGGGAGGGAATTCCTGTCCACACAGGAAGTTAGGCTTTATCCAGGCACAGTTCACCCGGACTACTGTCGAGATTCCATTTATATTTGTCCCATCTATGAATTATGTGTATGACCATCTGTGATAATACATGTAAGCCTGAGTGCCTGTATCTCAATCCATTTGAACAACAGCTACGTATATTATTGCTGTCTCATGTTTATTGTGTTCTGACAGCAATAAAAGTGTCCATCAGTATGATATTGAGCAGATAGTGCTGCACTTCAGATAAGTAGATAAATGTATCATTTGAGCATTAAACAACAATTTTGATAATTAATTAACCATTAATATAAAGCTGCAGCGATTGGACAGTTTAATTGATTAGTTGACTGACAGAAAATAACCTGCAACTATTTTGATAATTGATTCATTGTTGAAGTCATATTTCGAATGTCATTTGTTGTGTTACATTATAGTAAATTGAATATATAAGAGATTAGATGATTTCACCTTGGGCTCTATAGAAAATTGGGCTGTAATGTTAGGATGATATAATATGAATAACTGTTAATATTTGCTGGTTCCAGCTTTTTGAATGTGATGCTTTTCTGCTTTTTTTTTTACATTAATGAGTTGCACTATCTTAGGGTATGGACTTTTGGAAGATGTCTCCTTGGGATTTTTTCTCCTTTGGCATTTTTCACTACTTTTCTTGGCAATGATTGTGGGAAAGACAGGGAGAGATCATTATTAAGTATTATTATCAAAATATTTTTAACAAATACACATACAAATGAATCATAATGTGCAAACAAGATCACTCACAGTTTAATAACGTTCAGTTCCTGACAGGATATACACAACATGTCAAAATAAAAAGTAGAATATATACATGAATAAGCAAACAGGTAAAAAAAACAAAAAAAACATGCATATACATTTTGATCTGCTGTCCCAGCCAGATGCTTTGTTGTTGTATTTTGAGCAAACTTCTCAATGAGGACAGCCTTCTTTGTTGTGCTTGTGATTACCATACACAGTATACTAAAGGACTGAAGTGGGTCACTGCTTTCATCCAACAGTCACCAAATTATTCTGAAACATTATTCCTGACACCTCGTACTCTGGATTATTAAGAATTCATTTGCAGATGAAAAGAATCAATAATATTTGGAAAACAAACGAGGCATTGAACTTTGTGTCACAACTATAGTTGCTGGAAAACCTAAACTGTCGACAGCCTGTTGATACAGAGTGTGTTCACAGTCATGTGACCGATCCCGATGAATCCCTCTTTCTCTCTGCAAGATTTAATGCTAAATGCATAAATCCGGTCACACTTCAGTGAGTCAGGCTGATGTCGCCGATCTGCTGCTAATAACAACAGAGGATGTAGAGCACTTCTGTGTATATTCATCACAGCTGTGTTTACTCTCAACGTGTAGAAGTTCTTATAGTTATAAGGGCCACATTCTTTCATTACATTTTATGCCTCTTTTTTTCTCTTCCCTGTGCGTCTCCTACCCCCCTACTTAATCTTTCCCCAAGGCGATGTCAGTTGAGGCGCAGAACAGGTGCAGCAGACAGCGATATGAACACAAGTTCCTGCACAAACAGTTGGTCCCCGCCGGTGAAAACCGCTCATATGGATCAAAGAGCTTGGGATAGAATCGTTCCTATTCAACTGCTGTTCAAATATTTTGCTTATAGTAATCATACTGGGTCTTTTCTTACATGACAACATATGGAAAAACATTTTATAATGACGGTTATTCTATTTTTTTTGTTTTTTTGTTTTCCTTTATATATATGTATATAGCCTACAGTAAGGTTGTCACAATACCAGAATACTCGTTACCTCTTTCCATACCATGGCAAAAAGAAAGAAAGTCCTTGGCACACAAAATAGCATATTTTAAATATATATATTATTTTATTAACAACTGCACAGTGCTGGTACAGAAAAAGTCACTGAACACAAACCAACACACAGTTGATTTTCTTCCCTTGGGTTGAAAATCTGATTGTTGATCTGCTTTTTTATAGCTTTGGTACTTTTGATATAAAAAAATGTGGATATCATATCATTTTAAACATGTGGTATTGAAAAAAAGTATCAAAGTATCAATACTTTTGACAACCTTAGCCTACAGTTTAGAAATGCACTGTAATGTAAAAAAGCACAATACTATTTTAGGCCTAATTATAATTTGAACTAAAGTAAGCTATATCTTATACACATTACTGTACTGTATTAAAGTGTATTTGAATTATACAAAGTACAGTAATTTAATTTGTACAGTACAATTTGAAAAGTGTTAGAAACAGCTGTAATGTATTTTGAAACGGTCAATAAGATTCAGTAAACAGCAATAGAAGCTGTCCGTTTCAGCACTTAATATTCATGTAATAAATATACAAATGCCAGTTAGATGGTGATCTGCATGAGAGACGTGACCACTATAGCGGATTTCCTCATTATATATGGTATATACAGTCCACCGCGCCGCCATTCACATGTAAAGAGAAAACAGGGTCAAAGTACTCGACCTCGCTAAATGCCTTTTCTTGTTGCCCTGTCTGTGTTTGCTCTCACTCTCTCCTTATCAGGCTCAGCTGTATGGGATTATAGATAAAGATACCTTGTACGGTGCAGACTAAGACCTCACAGGGTCTTTTACCTCCAGCTGAGGACAAAAAAAGCTGAGCGTCTGCTGGTTTACAAGTTTAATGAGTAACACATCAGTGCAGATAAGTAGCTCTGTACAGTACATCTCGGCCAGAGAGAAAGTGGGACATTTTGTAGCCCATGCTCTGAGGGAGTACATGCAAGAACATGCTGGCTCATGTAGTTCTATACTGGGTGTTTATGACTGCACATATGTATCTATGTTGAGTAGGATCTGATAGAGTGCAGTCTGGCAATCTCAACCCAGAGGTGCGGGTGTAAAGGAGTTGGTGTTAATTTCAACGCCCTCTTCTGCCCAAGAAAGGTTCTCTTTGTGGCCATGGGCACCTCTTTCTCTGAGACTCCAAACAAAAGCCAGTATATATAGTCAGCATGTTTATTATGTCCACAATTGCTGTAAACAAGGTTACAAAGCTCTGGATACAGCAAACATTATCCATAATCAAGACCAGACTGCTATTCCTAGAGGGGCAAAGAGACAGAGAGAAATCGAAAGACAAAGAACAGAAACATTTGAGGGAAAAGAGGGCAGAAATGGCCCAGAGAGTGGTGGGCACCGTTAACCAGTTTAGAGAAGGGCATTCCAGCTCTTTTGTTGTCGGGCCACAAATATTCCAGTCCTCCTACTCCCTTCGCCACACAAATGAAGTGAACTTTGAAGGACTCCAATAAAGGCGGTGAAGAGGCAAGAGTATTAAACGCCTGGGGTTAGGAGCGTTGGCTCGCTACATACAGTGAACGCTCTTTTAGCTCTCCACGTGGTCCGAACTGTTAGTTCCAGGATGACACTGTTACACAGGCATGTGGAAGAGTGTCAGGGAGGTTCAGTCTCTTTACACACACACACAAGGGAAGAAACAAGTCATTTAACTATGTTTACATGCACAAAATATTTTTTTTTTGCCCTTATGCCGAAAAAGACAATAATCCTACTAAGCTCTTTTCATGTCTAAAAACAAATGAATATTCCACCCGTTTACATGCAGCCTCAAAATAGGATTTTTTCACCAGTGGCGGACTTCGTGCGAACTCAGCCTCCCCCTTTCATTCCTTCAACCACCTGATTGAAAAGGTCAGCATTACGATGTTTGCACATATCCCAAAACCTGTTGGTATCCAAGTCTTTCATAATGTTTCATGTGAACCCACTTCCCAGGGCCGTGCGCCCTCTCTCCCTGCGGGGCCCGTCCCAGACTGTCCTCAGAGCGTCTGTTCAAAACTTCAACTTTTGTTTATTTAAAGTGCACATCAACCAGAGAGTCTCTGTACACTTTACAAGTCAGTAAAAACAACAGCAGAAAAGAAAACACACAAAATTACATGTAATATTGTACACACCAGTGGTTATGCCTTCAGGAGCAATTTGGAGTTCAGTATTTTTCCCATGGACACTTCAACATGTAGACTGCAGGGCCCAGGGATCGAACCACCGACCGTCCGGTTAGTGGACAACTGCTCGACCTACTGAGCCACACCTCTGTTTGTCAGTGTGGTGTGGACCGTAAGCAGGCAAGAGGACATAAACTGTCGCAAACTGCAGTAAAAACCCCAATTGAGATGCATATTTTGAATAAACTATTTACATGTCCAATGAATGCTTCTAAAACCCAAATAATACAGGCATATCCCACATATTAATCAGAAAAAGCTGTATTTGGAAAAAAGCCTTATACAGAATATCCAAACTGAATATGCTGTTTACATGACCTGTATCCAATTTTGAATATTGTCATATTCAGAACAATAGCGGAATATTAGTGTGCATGCAAACATACATGTGGATGTATCAAACCTTCTTTTACACAAAACCCACCCCTCCATGCACACAGGTGAGTGCGTGCACAAACACGCCTCGTATATTTGAATGAATGTTTTCTCATACTCAGCAGGTACAGAGGGGATGGGCGCAGGAATGTATCAGCCCGCCTTTTGCACTGTATCTGGATGACTTCCAGATCAGTAAACCACGTTCTGCACCTTCTCATTAAAGACGCAATTCTATAAGCTACCGGGCCGGTTTCAACGTGCCGTGACGAGTTACTGTTACATTTCCCCTCCACCACTGTGGGCACAGGTCTGGTAGACTTTTATCGAGCATGTAATAAAGTTTGATAAAATTCACACCTCTTTTTATATTTAACTTGATGGTTGTTTAACATTAAGTTTGACAGCATGAGTGATGTCATCATTAATATCAAAGCGATACAGAAGCCAGCACTGAGGCCAGGCGTATGACTCCTATTATCATACATATTAGTCCCAAATGACTGGAGAGGTCTTATTCTCCACCGTTTCATTTTCTCATTCGCTCTAATGATTCTCTTTCCTTCTTCTCACTTATTTTTGCTTTGTGCCTTGATGTTATTTTCTTTTTGTTGTTGTTGTCCAATCTCGCTCTACTCTGCCAACTGAGGTGTGTTGTCCCGATTACATAAATTGCCCGCGTGCCTTTTGGCAAAGCGGGCACCTCGTGTGTGGAACCTCAGCCAAGTCTGTCAAGGTTAGTTTAGCTGAAATTGTGCCAGTGTGGTTAGAGACACACCTGTGTGTGTGTGTCTGTGCTTGTGTGCGTGCGTGCGTGTGTGCTATTATAAACAGCCTTCAATACATGAAATCTTTGAATACTTCAAAGTTATTTTGCGTTGGTGAACGTTCCAATTAATTTGCTGGATTTAGATTGATTAAAATTACATATGGCTTGTATTGTTTTACTTAAAGGTCACATATTGTAAAAAGTGATATTTCCATGTCTTTTTTATTATAAACAGGTCTAGGTGTTATATAAGTACTGTGAAAGTATAAAAACGCTCAATCCACGGAGAAATGCACACAGCCCGTATTCAAAAACTGTGCCTTTAAATGAGCCGTCAGGACTTCTGTCTGGTTGTGATGTCACAA
>JAOVVB010248721.1:0-20682 GCA_028570985.1 Heterobranchus longifilis | reverse complement strand
TTTTGCCTTTTATGTGAAAGTACTCCCGAAGATTGACAGGAAAGGTGTGTGTATGTGTGTGTGTGTGTGGGGGGATGACATTGTTCTCGGTTGAAAAAACAATCGAGCCAATCATGGGCGGGACTAACACCAAGTCAGCTGTTGACAAACAACATCAGCTGTGCATCGAAACCACGGAGGAGTAATAAAAACAATGTTAGACGCTGATATCGTGGCTGTTCTAAATCAATTAAAAGTTCAAATTCCTTCAAAATTAGAAGAGACACGAGACAAATGGAGTAACACGCTGACGTCTGAAATCTACAGAGGTAAGCTGCTCGATACGACACACACATGGTAAGGTTGAAGTCATCTGATGAAAGACCCCGAGTTTAAGTAGTTAAACATTATATCAGTTTATCGATCTGCTCGCTTTTATAATTTGGGGGGCATGAATTTGCCCTGCTTATATTTACCTGTTATGATCCAGTTTTGCTCGCTGACACCATTTACAATGTAGAGTAGTTAACTACGTCATTATTTTACAGTAGACTCAGTGTGAATGTAACAAAGTACTAGAGGTGGGTAGTAACTCGTTACCAGTGACGCAAATGAGTAAAAAAGTTGTTTTTTTCTTTTAGGTACGGTAACTTTTCATGTTCCTTTTTAAATCAGTACTTTTACTTTTATACTCATATTTTGGGCCATTAATCTACTTTTAACTTTGCAACATTTGCCATTTATACTTTCGTTACATCGTGACACTCAAAAAAAAAAAGTGACAAATTTGTGCGTTCAAAGACGTCAACAGTCAGACACTCTGCTTGATTTTTGAATGCACTTTTGATGGCCACTATTGTCCCACAATACAATACAAAAAGGACACGGAGGAGTTACTAGTTGTAAAACAAAACTAAATAAGTAATTGCAGATTGTGGTGCGACGGCTCAATAAACATCTTGGAAAACAACAACAAAAAGTAATAAACCTTGAGAAAAACGTTTTGCTTTGTCGTTGCAAAGTTTAATTAGATGTGTCACTCCAAAGTCACAATTTGATTTACATCCACTGGTGTGTGTGTGTGTGTGTGTGCTGGATCATTCACTGTAAGTACAAAATGCTGAAGTACATTGATTGCTTGTATACTATGAAAGTCAGTATGATGTGCATACTGAATACTAACTTTATTAAGTATGGAATTGGGACACAGTTACAGTGACGATAAGTACACAGTGTATACATTATACTGCTGGTAGTCCTCCAAACCATATGACCACACAAGTTGTTTGTTCCTGCCCTCTAATATTAAGTTAATGTTCCTAAGTTAGCGTTCCTAGCGGTGGCAGGAAAAACGACCCACAGGAGTGTTTTCTGTCCTCATACTTACACGTAACAGTCGCTGTTTTAAACATCATTAACATTGTGAAACAGTCAGTTTGTTGATGTTTAGGCACAAAAACTACTTGGTTATGATCAGAAAAACATTGTGTTTTTGGTTAAAAACAGTATATTTGTCACGTTACTTCACTTGTGTGCATACACACGTGACGTAATCACACACGTGACGTAGAAAATAGTTAATTTGTTACCTAAAGTTAATATTACACGTTTACTTTGATTTATTTTCTGTTTGACCCCGCTCAGCCTAAACTGACTTCCTCTACTTTAATCTCCTACATTACGTGACTTCTTGCTTTGCTTTCGTCATCATTACGACAGCCACTAGAGGTCGCCGCCTAAACGTAAATGCGTCGCAATTGCTGTTTGTACAAATAACCTCTAGTGTCGTTTACTGGCGGAGGACAGTTTCTCCTGAGAAGTAGAACAGAATTGGGACACAGAAACCGTCTGGTGTCATTGCGGAGGTCCAAAGAAGAAACTGATGTGTATAAATTACAAAAAATAACAAAAAGGAGTAAAAGCAGAGCTATCCTGAACCATACTGTGGTGAGGCTCTCGGTCAGAGAATCTGATGAAGGTTCCTGCCTAAACCTGCACATGGCTGCCACAGGGTGTGTTAAATTACCCGACAGCCGTCTATATATCATCTCACGGACTGTTGTTCCCTCCCAACTCTGCTGCACTGATGAAAACAAGACAGCACTGCCATGGGAAAACATAGAGTAACTTAGACAATACATTTGTCTCTGGCATCAAAATGAATCAAGCAGAATTTGAGAAACATTTTGATGCAAAGAGTTCAAGTAAGGAGTTTCCTCCTCCTCCTAATCTTTCTTTTCTTTTAGCTTAATGACTTTTTTTTTCTCCTCTTGCAGAGGCATGAAATTCAGTAAAATAATGATGAGGCAGAGAAGCCTCGGCTTTAATTAAGGAATGCTATCATTGTAATAATTTTTATTCATAAACAAGAGTTAAAAGCTGTAAAAGATGCTTTAGAGAGAGGGATATATTATTGATTGAAGGGAGAGATTAGAAATTAATGACCCATGTGTCCCAGATTGAATAATCAATTTCAATTAATATCAATTTCACAGTGCAGCTGCTCGGTAACAGTTCCTCAGATCTGCTTTGGTGCCGTTCATTTTTCAACCTCTCAGGGGGGAAACACCCCCCATAGAGGGAGTGCAGAGACTGTGCAGGAGGGAATCAGCACCTCCCGGGGGGGCACAACGCACGGTTATATGTTTCTGATCCTGTTCCTCCACAGGTAGTCAACGTGAGTCCCACTGACCCCGAACTCAAACCACCCGTTGTTTTATCTTCAGAAAAGACGAAATAAACGCAACATATTGACACTGTGTGTTGCTCCTCCTCCTCCTCCTGGCAGAGCAGAGAGCAAGAAATTGGAGGAGCTGGGTGAGAGAACTCCGTGTTCCTATTTGGCCTTGAATACGTCGCAAAACCATCCATCATTCAAGACTTATTTCGAAATGACAATGATGAGGTGCTCGACTGTGTGTGTGTGTGTGTGTTTGTGTGCATTTGTGCATGCACTTACATGTTGTGGAGAGGTAGCAATCTCCCCTGAGAAGTGCAAGTGATATTTTGAATCCAAATTGAATGGATGGGGTGAACAGAATAGTGACATCTCAATAGGCATGCCCTTATCAGGAAAATAATAAGGCTATTTTCATGAGCAAAATTAGACGCACGGACTGTCAGATGAGAGAAAAAAAAGTCTGAACCAATTGGACCAAAGAAGATGCTTATTAGCGAGGTTCAATTTGCATATATTGCGTGTCAGACATATTGGCAAAAATGTCAAAAACTAAATCAAAAAAGCCCTTCTAGTGTATCTGCTGAAATTGCTCCTTGATCAGAGTGAATGAATTTGACAGAACGGTGACGTTATGGGTATCTGGCGGAAATAAATCATTGCTGAGACATTTATCAGACATAGCAGCGGTGCAAGTTTCTGTCTCAGATTGGTTTGACCACGAGGGGAGTGAGTGGAAAAAGCCTGTACTTCAATGCAATTTGCACCAATTTCTATTTTCTTAAAACTTATTCTGACACATAAATGAAAATCTAGAAATGATATGGTACAGAAAGTATGCAGAGTTAGATAATTTTAGATCTATAAGATATGAAAGAGTTTTACACAGAATCAATTCAAGTGCTTCTCTGCATCGTCCATCCCACCACTTAACCGGCTTTGGATAAATTGCTAAATTGGCCAAAGCCCACATCATGCTGCAGTACTCAGTGAATAATCTGTTCATTTTCTCATCGCGCAGGAACTGGCTTCCTCTGTACAGCTGAAGTTTGGTCTCAGACCTCAGCTCAAGTTTCTCCCAAAGTCATCTTAGTGGCTGTCTTTTTAAACAGTACTCCTTTTCAGTTTCCCTCCGACAGGAAGTTAGTAACAAAAAAAAGTCACTCAAGCCATGAGGGCTCTGTGTGGTGGAACATATTAAAGTTTCAGACATCTCACTGAACAGATTTATGTAACTTTATACAACAAAAACTTCTAATAAAGTTCAAATAACTTATTAAAAACATGCTCGACCAAATGGTTTATTTGTCCTTTTATGGTAAAGATAGTGAAGCTATTTGTTACGGAATTAATACAAAAAAAAATATAATATGATACATTTAATGTTATTCCATTTTATATATATGCTGAAATAATTTCATAAGTATGATTTTTTTTACTGTCTAAAAATAAATTTAAATTTTTCATGAAAGAAAAAAACACATGAATGTTTACTGTTGGTAATATCATATATTTAATGTTATTCCATATTTTATGAACAAAATTATATCACCATTTCTGAGATAATAGAAATAACTAGAATACATATGTGTAAATAAACCTAGTAATACTACTAATTCCATGGTAAAAAAAAACCAAAAACATATGTTTGTACACTAACATTATAACAGTACATGGTATGTATTTTTGAAGCGACATCTCAACTGTTTATGCCTATATTTAAAAATATGTGGGGTCTGTTCTAATTATTGCCCCAAGGAAATAGAAAATGCAAAGAAAAACAAATCCCACAGTGTTTTTCTTAGTGAGGACATTAAAGACAGAACTTCTGACGGATCAGCTCTGTCCCCGTTGGCTCCGAATCGCCTGGCAGATACTTGTCAACCTCTCTTTGAGATGCAAGCCACAGGGCCCGTAATGTCAAGTGCCTCTGACACTTAAGACAAATGACGCTCTCAGCCCACATTCCAGAATATTACACCACCGCAGATGGATGTATGGCAGACTGGTGCCTGCACAGACACACAGGAATCTAAATAGAGCTGTTATCATCACCATCACCATCATCATGTTCACGTCCACTGATTCCAAACAGCGAGCGCAGGGTGGACAGAAAGCCTTATCATTTGCTCAGGCTCTGCCGCCTTTCAAAACTTACAAGCATTAATTAAGAATCCATTATGAGCCTAAATCCATCAGAAATGTGGACATTATGCAGAGTGACACTCCATTATATGAGCCTCCGTTGTGTTTCGTATGCGAGCGTTGTAACAATTTCTTGTGGGTTTATGTAAAAAGAGCAGCAAAGCCATCTGTTTGGTAGCGGTTCAGGATGCAGAGTGAATATTGATAAGGACACCAGTGTTCTCGGTAATGTGTCAGCCCCGCAGCTCCATCAGATAAGCACGTGCAGCAGGATATCATGTAACGTTATGTCATAACTATCAATCTGACACAAACAGGCACGGTATTTGTCTTTCTGCTGGGAATCCTACATATCTTTACATGACAAATCCAGCTAAATTACAACTCATTTGCACTGCAGAGACTCATTTCCACCAAGCATTTATTGTTTTCAAGCCCCCGGAACGTCCATGCAAGGTAACTGCAGGTCTCACAATGCAACATTCACAGACAATATTGATTTTCTGATACCTGCGTGGGCACGGCATTCATATTCCGGTGTCGGTCAGCGGACCATGTGGACTCCTGCTTCAAATATCCATTCAAAGACCAACTCTTTTTTTCATTTTAACAGGGTGAATCACTGGCTCTTCTCCAGCTTTGACTCTATATAATGAAGTCTGGTCTTCTCAAAAGAGCAAGGTTATTTTGAATGTGTGAGATCAGAGTGGGTAGTGGATTTGGAATTTGTTCAGGGTTTCTTAATGTGGAGCTTTCATTTCAAGGTGACATCATTGCCAAGGAGACTGGTGGGATCACGTTGAATAAAGAAGCATCAAAACGCATCAGGATCAGACCTTGATAGGATTTTGTTAGTGAAGGACAAGTTCATTTAGAGTGATTATAGATGCACCGCCTTTGAATCTGAATATTTACAGGGTCAGATTGAGTCATAAACAGCTCAGCGGGGAGGTCAAATGAAAGGCACACAGCTCCAAGCACATGGTTTTAAGGTTGCATAGCTCGTTCTAATCTTCATCTTCAACCTTCATACCCAAAATCAAACAGGGAGCAGAAAACGACAGAGAAACAAGATTCATCTCAAATCCCTCTAAGCCTTTATCGAATAAATGCTCACTCACAATGAACCCAGCGCACTGGAACAGATGTAAACAAGGACTTCACACACAAGTGTGTGTGTGCACACACACACACACGTGCGCACACACACAGCTCAAATCTACAAAGAAAAACACTGGCAAAAAACAGCCCTACAGATGTTCATGGACACATACAGAATTATATTTCATCACTGGGCTGCAACTAACGATTATTTTCGTCGCCTATTGATTTGTTTTTTTTGGTTCACTTATATTTAATTACTGTAGTTTGATCAATAAAATGTAACAAAATAAAATAAATAGTGGAAATTCACATTGCACGTTCCCCAAACCAAAGGTGACATCTTTATTTTTTTTTTGTCAGACCAACAGTCCAAACCCTCCAAATGTTGTCAGTTTTGCTTAAAGGGGAACCCCACCGATTTTCAAATCGATGTCCTGGAAAACTTGCAGAAAGTCTAATTTTGTCTGTGGCTTTGAAGGGAGACTGCAGATTTGTAACTGAAGTTATGAACTGAAGGCATGAAGCTTCAAGGCATGGCGGGGGTGGGGGGGTGGTCTAACATCCTCTACACATGATCAGTAGCAGGAGCTGTGCTCGTCAGAGTGCAGAAGCAACATGTAGGTTCATGGTACCAGCGTAGGCCAGGTGGCAGTAAAGTGTCAGAAAAACAATGTGCCTAGCAAAGAATCTTTAGTTTAGCAGAACAGAGAACAGAGAACCAGCAGTTATCATCCTTCACTAAGAAGACAGTTAGGAAACTGATGAAAACACAGAGAATCAGCTTTTTTATCCATGACGCATCACTTTCAGGTGATGTGATGAGCAGCTGTCATGGTTGCTCACTGAAAGGTGAAAGACAAAGACTGAACAGAGGAGGAGAAAACAAGAAACGTGTTTGCTGTACTTAATTCCGTCAGAATTTGGCAGAAGTTTAGTATACCAACTTATAATATACCAGCTCATCTCTGCACGCTGTAGTCTGCTTACATTTTTCTGTCACTCAGGTGTTATTTCTTTTCTCCACCCACTTTGCGCCAAGTCCCGCCCTAATGTGCAATGATTGGCTGGTACTACTGTGCTATGATTGGCCGTCTACACCGGGCGAACCTGGTCACTGATCGGTCAGTGCTGTCACATGTTGATAACCTGCTGATAACTGAGAGGTTCCAGACATTTGTGATTTGATTTGGCGATATCAGGCAAATAAATACCTTCACTTTGGCATTAAATCACTGAACTGTCTGCATTTGGGTCCAATCCTGCATTTCCTCATGAATCTTGATAGGAACCAGGGATTTTAGAATTTGGGACTAAAAGCCCAATCTTGCCGCCATTAATATTGGAAGATTTGGAAAATTCCTGGGTTATGTTCAATGCCAACATTTTCAAAATTCTCACTTTCTATAATATCTGCGCATGACAACTACAGTAGGTTAAAGTTTGGGAAAGATTGTGGTTATGGTTTATAAAATATGGTATGTAGGGTTAACACCTAAAACACTTAAAATTCGGAAAAAACAACATGCTTACTGCAGACTGTAGTTGATCCAGTGGAACTCCAGTCTCCTGCAAAAGAAAATTCAACATGCCCATCCATCACCCAACTACCACAGACTCCTGTCGTGACCTCCACAGCACTTTACTTCAGAAAACTTCCTGAATTGGCACTGAACATTGGCAGTGGACATTAGGTGCAGAATCCTGCTGGGGTGAATTGTCAGGACATCACAGCCTCTGCAGATTTTGAACTGCCTTTAAACGACTTCTATGATTATTCAGGTATTCATTTTTGTTGATCTGATAATCAATTCATCGACTAAACATTTCAGAGCTTCTTCTCTCTGTCTTTAACTGTTATTTAAGTATTTAAAAGACAAATTAAGAATTACTAGACATTTACTTCTGGTGTCGATTGTCATGGAAAACAAACATGAATCAGTTCTCAACGGTGCCAAGTCTACATTTAATGTCAAAATGTCTGGAGTATTGTGATTGCTTTTGGAATTACTGACCCGGTCTAAACCTGATTAAAGCTAATTGCTCCCCAGCGTGCTATGACCAAGCATGACAGATTGCATGGTTACGTACATTCACATTTACGCCCACATAGCCGACTGTGAATGAATACCTCTGTGGTTGCTGCCAAGAGGGATTGTCGAGTAGGGCTAATGTGAAAGCTATCCATCATGTTTTGATCACTATATTCTTGAGAGCTACGCAGTGGGAGCTGGTGATAAACTGCTGAAAACCCACATAATCTCTCCTTGAGCCTGGAAGCATTACAGCGTTTTTCTTGATAGGAGAGATTATTTAAGGTTTGAAAGTAATGACCTAAAAAAATACACAGTACAGGTCGGAGTAGATATTTTTTCATGCATGTTTTCACCCGAATCTCTCACACACAAAGATCCAAATCCATCTCAGTTCACTCAGAACATTCTCAGCTCGACTCTGAGGATTCATGCAAATGTGCGGCAGATCCCCTCACTTGCATAAGAGAAGTGCATTATGCATAAACTGTGCGGATAAAAACAAGTGCAAATCTGATCATTTGATTAGGCTGGGGTAATGTGACGGTCATTAAATATTCAGAGACTGTGTCCTCTATTCTCAGCTCTGAATTCATGTGAACATTCTCACCACAATGTTTTGTCTCTTACAATAATATCCACTCAATTAAATCCCACTATGAAAGATGATGGCTGTTAATTTATTTTTGCAGAACAGTCTGCAAAATATGTAATAAAACATACAGGGCTGATAGCACAAGCACATAAAACACAGCCGAGAACAGCATGTTTGAGGGTCGTGACCTCATCAAAAATTACTTCAAACATTTGCACAAAAACAGTCAAAAGACAATTAAGAAGAAGATGAGGCCATGTCCTGTGAATTTGCATTTTGAATTATTTTCAATTCATTGTTTTAGTACAGTTATAGTTTTGTTTTCTTGGAGAGGAATACTGTTACATTTGTAAATTAAACACCTCCCTCTGATGTGCCGTTCAAAACAACACATTCTCCAACTTGCAAAGAATTAGGAAAAGCAAATAAATGCAGCTGGAGGTAAATAGTTCCTCAAGGGGAACAAAGCCCAGATACAGTGATGCCTTTCCTGGCTTTAAAAGATAATGAAGAACAATACAGCTCATGTGCTCCTCAGAGATTGCTTTCATTATTCTTTGATCATATCCTTCCTGTCCCTATAAAGCACAATACAAATGTCATACAAATTGTTCACTGCTTGGCTTTAATGTTTTGATCAAGGGCTGAGGGATGGTGGTGGTAATATAACTGCAACAAGCAAAGCTAAAACAAAATTCTTATGTAGAATTCTTTAGAAAAGTCTACAGATTATTTACTCTAAAACTCGTCTGGCTTACCTTGTGAACAGTATCTGGATAAAGCCTTACTTCATGTCAGCGCGGAGACAGGAAGTCCGTATTTCCAGACGGCAACAGCCTCCGAGCTGAAGTTAGTAGTATTAACAATAAGGCAGGCCTACTCATTTTCATGTAGGTGTTCCACCAAAACGGGTTTCCTCTCAACGCAGTTTTACAGAAGCACCGGGGCATGGCATCGCCCAGGACGATTGTGATTGGTTTAAGGAAATACAAACAGGTCAGGAAGTTTTTGTTCTTTATCCAGGAGTGAAAACACACTGAATCCAGATCTTCCTCCAGCACGGACCTAGCGCTGTGGAGATAGGTCTGGCTATGCAAGACCACCCTGAAACAAACTGGGTAAATTATATTTATTTTATGTAAAAGATTGATTTCCAGGAAGTCACTACCCATTTTCAAAGAAGGTCTGAATGTGATGCTGCACTATGAGCAGCTTAAGGTAATATGACTTTGAAGTCTACATTTTCTGACACACTTTATAGGCTGAACAATACTCATGTCAGGTCTGTTCTTGCATGATCAGACCCGACTGCACACTTTGTTTCAGTGTTGCAACAGCACAAAGAGAAATGTCCACAATTACCAAAGTGGCTGTGGCTCAGGAGCAGGGTGTCCACTGATTGCAGGGTTGGTGGTTTGATCCCCTGCTCCTCCTGCTCACATGTTGAGGCATCCTTTAGATTCCAGGTGATGTGGAAATGCCTAAAACCTGCATTCTTCCTAATGTCCAGCAGGGGGCGACTCCACTGGTTGATTGTATAGAAGTCAGAATGTAAAGAAGTCTATGAGAAAAATTGCTTACTTCTTACTTGATTCATTCTCTCAGTAAACATATTCCTAAAGAGTTTATGGTCTCAATCACTAGTATCAAGTTTTCTTCAAAACAGTGTGATGTTCATTTTGTAAATTATGGTCCCATTTAGAGTAAAACAGACAATAAAGCAGGGTATGCTTTAGAGCGTGGCTAACTTGTATCTGTTGCTACCACGGCACACTGTTTGTTTTTGTCTTACAACTTTTACCCTTTCACAGTGTGTTTTTAGTTCATAAAAGTTAATTGTAACATTTTGGTCAACTAAAAATGTCTCAGGGTTCGGTTGTAGTCGGCCTGTTTTTTGCTAACTAAAATTAATTATGGATGCACCTTGCTAACCAAGCATTAATTCATAGTTTAGCATCCAACTCCAAATCCTTCCCAATGGTTGGCCAGCACCTTGTACTGTAGCTTTGTGCCATTGGTGTGTGAGTTGTGTGTATGAACGGGGGAATGAGAGGCGAAAGCCCTTTTGCTGTTATGAATGCAGTCCATTTACAATTCCATATACCAATTAGAAGGATGAAACAAAAGCATTGCTTGGCATGTGAGTCAGCTACAGTACTGTAGGTGGCATAATTAGGACTAATTATAAGTGCATGTCAGACTGAGGTTGGTAGGAAGAGAAGTAGCATAAAGCAATTGTTAAAAGAAATATGAACATGAATAATGATGGTATAATGAATTCAAGATGTATTTATTTTTTATATTTCATGAGCCCATGTCTCCTCCTTTCAAAGTCCACAGATTATCCACACACTTGAATTGACACAATTTTTGATCTGATGTTCTGATGATGGTCTTGCAAACTGAAAGCTTAACCAAACAAATGTAAATTGCATCAATGCCCACTGAGTGAGTGATAGTCACTGTGAAGTGTGTGCACACTGTGTGTACGACGGATAAATGGACAGACATGAAGTGTCAGTAAACACAGCGTGGTATGGACTCTGGCAGTGTTTAAAGACTGATTCATCCAAAAGAAAATGTCAACAGACTGCAGTTACAGAGCAGAAAACCTCATTCATCTGTGCCGAGGAGAGGACGCAGTTCCAACCGTAAGCTAACGGACTACTTTTCTTTTCTTTTTTTCTGAAGCAATGCAGCCATTTTTAAATCAATATTTTATGTCAAATGATGTGAGTGGGGGTCACCCTGTTGGGGTTCTATTTTCAATAATGACGGTTCATCCTACATTATCTTTTACATACGAACCATATGAGTGTTTCCTAAATTAGCGTCCCTGTGGCAGTTTTCCATCCTCATACCTAAACGTGATGGTCACGGTTTTAAACATGTCATAGTTTGGGTAGGCATACAAACACCTTGGTGTTAGGTCGTCTAATAAGAAATGTAAATATGGGTCATAACTGATGCTTGTACAAAAGACCTATGTTTTTGTTTCAAACTGAAAAAGATGGCAGAGAAAAGGCTAAATGCACTATGTGTTCAAGATTAACTCTTCAGCAATTCAGTTTCACCAAACGCGTTTGAATATTAATGGCTCAAAGTCATTTATTTTTCTCTCTTTGACCTTTTTAGTGTCCGTGTTCGTCACAACCGTGGGGCATCAGAGTCATAGTGGACAGGGAAACTCTCTCTCAACTATACAGGACCTTGAAGTGTCCTCATGCAAGACAGTGAATCCCTAGCTCCTGTGTGGCTTCTCTGTTGATGACCTACCTCGACCTCTGTCATGTGGAAGGGGACAAGAAAAAGGGACATTTTCCCTGCACGGATCTCTATCTCTCTCATCCCACACACCTGCTCCATCCATTCATATTTAGCCATATTGGAATATTTACCTTCGTCTTACAGTTCAAATCAACACGCTGTGTCATCAGACTGTCTGTGCATCTGCATCTGTAAAAAGACATCTGTCAAACCATGTTTATTAAACTTCTTTGCATTGCAAAACCATGTAAGACACGACATCAACAACCCACACAGAATGACCTGCAAAACTGTGCTTAATATAGACTCTCTAATTCTTAAGATCTACCTCGATTTAATGAGCAACCTCCGACACAGTGCTAATGAAGGACAGCATTAATTGCTCATTGATGCAAAATGAAATATACAGATGGTGTGGATGGTGAACACAAATTAGGATTGTGAAAAAAAATGTTGTAGGCTATTAGTAATCTTGAAAGTGTGATTTTTTTCCTGCCAGTATATTTAAGCCTGGTGCAGACCACATTGACTTTTGCTGTAATTTACCTTCTCAGAACGAAACCTTCAAGTCAACATGGGATCCGTGCTCATTCCTGTCATGACACAATGTATTTTTTATACATTAGGTGACAGAGGTTTAGGCACCAAAACTACTGTTACATGACCGGTTAAGTTTAGACACAAAACTATTTGGTTAAGTTTAGAAAAAAAGATCAGGGTTTGGGTTACTTACTTATGTACTTCTGTATGTAACTACTTCATGCAGTGCGATGAATGTGGCACAGTTACTTACAGAAGTTATTTTACAAGTTAACTGACGAACATAACTTAAAATAACAACATTGATCTTCGGTTTCACAGAAGACACAAACACCAGTCTCCTGGGTGAAAGTCCTGTGTTTTTTAATCCATCCATCCACAACGACCTCCTCCCTACGCAGACTATGTCGCTCTTATACTACATCATCTGATTCCTCCTTTTGCTCCCGTCATTACTACAGCCACGTCGTCGCCTAACAATAAACGTCAGTATGGGTCGTAATGATTACGATGCGAATTACAGCGCATTACTTTTTGTAGGTATAAACAGAAAATGAGGTCAGCCTGTAAGACAGGATGTCTACTTTGAACAGACGTGTCTTAAGGCTCAGTCTGTCCCAGAGGCTACAGCAGTCTGTGTAACCAAAACATACACACATGCACGCACACACACACACACACACGCACACACACACACACACACAGTGACCTCTTGTGTGTTTCGGTTGAATACCGCAGGACTTTCCAACTGGAATACTTCTTGTAATGAGCAGATTGTGTAGGTTGGTTGTGTAACCTCACATCAACATGACAATAGTCTGGGAGCATTACAACTATTCAGAGAACTGCTCCTGTTGTTTGCACTGCCTTTCAGCTTCAAATCCTGATTGCTGTGGTTCTTCTGAACCTTTGATGACTTCAGTCTTTGTGTACAATTCTGTGGCATATTTTTCCTTCAGTGTATTGAGTTAATATACAGCAGGCGGTTCAGCTATACACACAAAACACAACCATACATACGACTGGGACTGCCCTCTTCAGGAAAACAACAGCACTGATCATTATATTTCTGTGAAAAAGTCATGCGGAGAGATGGATTGTTGTGTTTGACTTTGACACTGAAGATTATGATTTGTGTTCCATCTAAAACAGTCTAACTCTAATTTCCTCACCACTTAACCTTACGCATGACCAGAATTTAGTTGCCTAGATTTGATAAATGTACTGCTGGTAAGTATTTTTCATACCAATGGGGTCATCAGATTAGCAAAACACTCCCTTTTGTATCATGCCCAGCGGGTATCAGGAGCAGGCTTTTTCATCATGCTAACCTCAAACTACTCATTTGTGTGTAAGAGTTATTAATTTGTACGCATGAGTAACCAATTTCAGCGAACAAATTAGTAATACATATCCTCTAATGTGCAATTTGTGCACACAAATTAATTAATTTGTTCTCTCAAATGAATAGTATCAAGTCATTGTAGCAGAGGGAACTGAAGTAACAGGTTGTCGTGGCGCCGGTCAATATCTTTGGTGTCAAGTGTCAATTGCTGTGGTGCTTCTGAACCACTTATGCACAAGTTAATTTGCACAGTCAAACTGTGTGGATAATGTTTCGGGTTTCTTGTGCTATGACTGACCAGTATATATCACCATACACTGACAATAAATGCACGCTATGAAAGCTCATACGTTTGTTATAAATCAGACTATTTCACATAAAACTCACTCATGCAGCTTATTTCTGAAACTTTAATAAAAAATGTTAGCACCATCGATCAGAATGGGAGTCTGTTATTATTACACCAGACATGCGTTCAGCTGTTCCTTAAGGGAGTACGGGACCCTTCAGGCTGCAGGTTCTCCCAGAAAGCTTTGCTGTGTTCAGCACTAACTCTGAAGAAATATAGGTGGCATTTCTCAGATATCCCGGTACCTTGAAAATAGCATTCCATTATGTAGTATGAATCCTAACCAGGCACACCTGCAAAAAAATATAAAGAATGATAAGGAGAGCATTATTTATACGTTCCACTTTGAACTCAGTGCTCTTTATTGGGCTGTTACTGAAATAAATGCTCACCATCAAAGTTCCTCTAAACATATTAATTGCTGGATTTGATGAGACCTACATTCACGCTCTGCACCTGCTTATTAAAATGGTGCACATCCTGCCTGGCTGCATTTTCTGAGTCATTAACGCTGTGCCACTGCTGAGCGGGTTGCCAATTTTCAACTGTGGGGTCAACTAGGAACAAAGGGAGCTGAGCTATTCTCAGACACTGGTATGGGTATAATGTAAGCTTTTTGTTTTCTTCCTTTCACCTCTTTATCATCTCCTCTTTATACAGAAATGCTGTGTTATCATTATATTCCAAATCATCAGATACGGACCACTGCAATAAACCTCCCACTAGTACACTATACATACTATCTATACTATACTGTCACTGTCTAAATCCCTATCAGCTGTGAGTGGTAAGTGTAGGCCTGGTTGGATCATTCTGTAGATTTTCAGCAGCAGCAGCTGCAGCAGCGAGGCTCTGAGGGCAATGTCGGACAATTTGGGTCAGAATGAATTGATCCCAACTGTTGAATCAACTGGGAAGAAATTCAACAGAGACGTTTGTGGTTCTCAGAGGATGAATTCGAATGACTTTTGTCATCGCTGACTTTTCCTCTAGTCTACTATAAGGTTGACATTTGTGTATTTGAATGAAATGCCTCTGCAGCGATTGGATCAATTGCCATGACAATTGGTAGTCATTCATGTTACCCTGAGGTTAGTCTGGGTTTCTATGTAAGCAGTGTCGGTATAAAGCCTTATACTTCCGCCGGGAGGAAACCCGGGCCGGAGGAAGTCCCTCCTCCCCTCTGTGTGGTTCTCAAAGTCCCTTTGCTGCAGCCGTCACATTTTTTATTTCTCTAATACCCTGTTCTATAACCAAATATACCTGCAATAGCATTGCCATCAGCCTCAGCTGAACTTCTAGCATTATCAGGATAGCATACTAAACTAAGATGGTGAACATGATAAATGTTATACCTGCTAAACATCATTAGCATTAGCACCTAAGTACAGCCTCACAGAGCCACTAGCTGTACCTTCGTTCAGTCTTTTCAGTTTCATAGCTGAATTTTGTCGTGTTGACCAGTTACTGCAGAAGTTATGACACATGCACATCTAAAACATTGCAACATAACAATCACTTAGTGTATTTAATAAGTTGGTTCATAGCAACATTAATGACAGCTGCTTAAGATAGCATGCTGCATGCTAATGATGGAGAACATCTGGTGGGCCTCATAGTGGGCCTGATTCGTTCTGTGTATTATTTGCTAGCGATTGCAGATTAAACAGTTATATCATAAAAGGGAGTGGTTATGACAATCAACAGCAGTGAGCTCATGAAGAAACACGCCCAGATATAGCCTGGAAATACTAAAGTTGTCACAGTCTGTCTCTCTGTCCCTCCTCTCCAGGCACAATCCTATTCCCCAGGCCCCTTCATTGCCATTTCCCATCCATCCACCAGATGCCCTCGGACTTTCCCTCCTTTCCTGCCCTACCCATCTACACATCTGTTCCCATTTCCCTCATCAGCTCTGCAGTTGCCAGATTTCCCCCACCCACCCCCTCACCTGCATCTCATTCCCTCATTAGCCTCCCTTCATTCCCTGCCAGTTCGTCCAAGTTACTGTGCAACATTCTTGTTTCCTGCTTCTGTTTTCTGGCCACCTGTGCCAGTATCTGCCTGTAAGCTGATTTCTATAAATCACTGAAAATCTTAATTTTTGCCCGGACTATCTGCATTTGCAGCCTTGACAAAACTATTACAGTATTGTCCCCAAATGTCCCACAGTAATATTTGCCCCTGGCATATATCTGCACCAGCACAGTTTAGGCCAGGCTTTGACAATTCTGATCTCAACTCCTCTCAACCCTGTTTTCTCACCTTTCACATAATGATAATGGGTTTGGCCGGAGCTTCCTCTCGTGCTGGCACAGAGCTCCAGAGTAGTGGAGGTGAATCTGGCAACATGAGAGCCGATAAAAAAAAAAGAGACAAGGGAAAACTGACGATCTCCCCTCAGTGAATGTGTGAAAACTTGATTCATCCAAAGAGAACAGAAAGTTTTGTTCATGTAAAAAAAAAAAATTACACTTACTCATGGGTGGTCTGAAATGAAACACAGTGAAAAAAAAGTTATGTTTATCTGCAGGCATTGGAAAGTGTGACCCAATTATACATTTTGCCATTAATGAGGCCTGAATGAGGATGAGGACTGGGGGTTTGCACTGAGCGGTTTCAGCCTATTTGGGACTAATGCCTGGCACGGCAGAGCGCCGGACACTGGTGAGATCAGCTCTCGTTCCCTCTGCTCTGAGATATTGCATTGACCTCTGCAGCCCACATCCCAAGATTACCTTGACATCTGCTGGGTGGGTTTCAAAAAGCTAATTAATCCCTGCTGACCTGAAGTTTGGCTGTCTGTTCTAAAAGCAGCTCTAGTCTCAGGGTAAAGACCCACAATAGGTCAGCTCATACTGTAGCACGGCTTATTCTTGGAAGACAATGTGATGCTTTTTTTTGGGACAGCTCTCTTTGGAAAGTCAGAGAAAAATTACAGTATGTCAAATATTTGACTGGAAATTGCCATTTTTGGCTGGCATTCCTGTGAACCTATTTACTTATATATAACGCATATATCAAATTCATGGTGAGTGGTTATTGCAGTGGCTGATCCACTGCACAGGAAGCCACCAACTCCCACTCCACATTAGCGAGTATGATTTTTCCCAGCTTTGTTTCATGGCCTCTTTCAGCCCACTGAGTACTGCAAACAGTTCCCACCATGAGGCAACATTAATATTCATGAATAATGTTATGCAAAAAAAAAATTAGAAAATTAATAAATAAACAGCCAACACATTTGGCAATGTCACCCCCTAAAAAGTGCTATAGGGCCCCTGATGGAGCCTGTGATTTTTCTTCCATGACATTCGTAATTGTTACAGTCAAGAAAAAAATTGAAGGCCTCAACGATATTTCCCAAAGTACTCAAGGGAAAGTGAAATACCCCTGTGGAGGTATGCTGTCTGCAGGTTCAGAAAAGTGGGAATTCTTGAAGATATTTGCAAATGTATTGCTCTACTTTTCAAGCAGGTGAAGAGAGCCTTGGGCAAAATTAGGTTTATCTGAGCGATGTTTGTGAGGTATTCTGAGGGGACCAGATAACCCTTTCCGTTTGTCATTGCACAGACGAGTATGCTCAGCTGCTGTGCTGAGGGAAATTACTAGGTTGTTGTCTACATGCAAAACCCACCTTTGGAATAGGATGGTTCTCAGGCAAACATGTTAGATTTTTTTTGTGATGGATAAAAATGTGGTCTTTTGTGCCAGTGAAGGTCAAACAAGAATCAGATATGAATGTAATCTTCAAAACCTTTGCTCTATTTTTGTGTGAACAGCCTTGTATACATAAAATGCTTTTTTTAGGATTATCATTGAAAATGTAGAAATTATGCATATTTGGAAATATGGGTTTAACTCAGACTATACAATTAGAGTTGTTTGGCCAAATTATGCAAAATCTAATTAAAAAGTAGCACAAAAAACAAACAAATGGAAGAAAAAGAAAGAATGAAAAAGAGAGATCTCTTTCTGGCAAAACATTGTTTTGGTCTCTGTTAGAACTTCTGAGCTGAAATGGTATTGAGTAAAAACCATAAACTGTAAAAGAAAAAATGGACTCTGGCCGTCACCATCTTGGCAGTGCCTGATGCCACCTAACTCCCGGCTAATCCAAAAATGGGCAAAGAGATGGAGCGTGGATGGAGCTGAGGCGGGCCCTTAATTATGCACACAATATCTGACCACAGTATTTCATATTATGGTTAATATTCTGCCACCAGCAGTTGGTTTTAGTTGAACATTATGTTGCTAGTAGTAACCACTGCAGGCACAGCAGCTGCAGTTTAACTGATGTTCTGTCAGACATGACAGAAGATTATCAGGCCCCCAAATACTATGTGAAGGTACTCTTATAGCTGTTTTATGATTTATTGATTTGGCTGTTCTGCCATCAGTGTATTTCTATCCATGCGGGGAGGCGGAGGGACCCCATCTTGCTAGAGTCTGACACAGCCAGTCTGAAAAAAAGTTTTTACAAAGACTTTTTTCCCTTATTATATTAGTGTATTTTGTGTTGTATTTAGCATTAAGGTCTTCATCATTGTTGTTGTTTTAAGAAGCAGTTCAAAATACGTCCAGATATGAAGAGAGAGAGACGACAGGTAGCTATAATCACAACGTCTAACCATAAGTAATGGCGGTGCATCATTATAGGTTATCAGACACTGATAATGTTTGGTACCTGACAAAAAAAATACTTTTTCTATATTTGTAAAATGACATTCCAGTGATGGCTTCGTAGTATAATAACATTAATTGTTGAATAATAGCTACTCATTTACTCTGGCTCTCTATAACATTTGTTTGGTCGGTACCATAGACTATACAAATATTTTTTACTGTTTATGGTCGTTACTTTAAAACCTCCTCACCAAAGAGTCTGCGACTTTCTGCAAGTCGGAAGTTTATAGGGAAGTGAGTCCGTTGCCCGGCAACAGTACACATAAAAATGTCCGCCGCTGTGAACATTCTGCTCCATTGATTTGAATGGCAATATCCTTTCTATGGTTTATTACTATCCATGCTATAATAACAGGCCGCTGCTATGGATGCAGTTCTGAGAAGGGCCATATTTAAATCTGAAAAATATGTTTTAAATCAATAATATGTTGTGGCAAATTATTGATTTATTTAGTAAGTAAACTTAAGGGGTTAAATTTTGAATAATGACCCCCCCTCACTCTACATTGTTCTTCACTTGTTCGTTTTCTGTTGAGCTGATTGTATTTCTTTTTTTCTTAACTTTTACTCTTATGTGTATATTTATTTTAATTACTGTGTGGGACTTGTTGTTGATCATTGACTGGTGATACTTTGTTTCTTCCTGGCATGGTGGACAGTTAATCTATACTTTTGTGAAAGCATTGTTACTGTAATATTTATTTTATAATTTTTACAACCTTTGTTGAAGGGATTTTTTTTTCTAATTTGTGTGCTCACCTTTAGCAATTATATCTTTTATTTGTATTTGACATTTAATTTGTTGTTTCATCATTTCTTCCAGTAAAAACCTCAAAGGCCAAATCCTGTCTTCAACTTTTATTGTGTGTGTGTGTGTGTGTGTGTGTGTGTGTGTGTGTGTGTTTAACTGGCTTCATACTGAAGCTGTGCACCTACATGCATAGTGAGGAGAAGATTTAAGATGAGGGAAAGACTGCAGTCAGCATTAACTGTTAGATTGTGACAATGACCGGACATAAACTTCGATCTTCTGTTTGAAAGTCAGATGACTTCGAGCCGTATACTTTCCGCTTCATATGAGCCTGACTTCCAACGCTGGCACTGGGTGTAAATCATACACTGCAGATTTGTGTGTCATAGTGACAGTAATTCCAAATGTCAGCGGGCTGCTCTCACAACATCCTTGTTGTTTCTGTTGGACGTTCCCTTTGTAAGATGAAATAATAATAATAGGTTAAGAAAGAGGGAAACTCCCAAATCACATTGACAAAGACTGAAAAATATGTCGCAACCTTTTTAGCAAAATGTCAGAGAAATGTCTGATTGTTATGTTTAATGGTGTTGTGGGCATGTCATCTCGACGTTGGTTGATGAGTATCAGGTCAGGATAATTGTCATCTGATTCTGTTTGACGTGGGACATAGTGTGTAAGAATAAAAGTGTATGCATACTTGATGTAACCAAGCTCTTCTCTGAATTCAGATGTGTTGTATTAAACTATATATTCAAGTAAGCACAACTGGGCCTCATTGAGTTTGTTCCATTATTAATCAAGATGAAGGCTGACCACAAGTAGGCCTCAATGTTTTTTCAGCATCACACAATATATTACAGTGCAGCAGTTGGGGTTGTCCTCCAAATCGTACGACCACATAAGTCGTTTGTTCCGTTTACTAAGTTAGCACCCCTAGCAAGGCAAGAAGTAACCCAATACAATCAATGGTCACGGTTTTAAACACATTTTTGGTTTGGTTTAGGCAAAAAAACTACAGGACATGGGACACAAACACCGGTCTCCTGGGTCAAAGTCCTGTGTCCATCCACCACCCCTGCAGCCCACCTGTGAAAAGGTTGCCTTCCTCCCTTTTCACTAAACCCTGTTCCCAACATTGACAGTGTTCTGTGTCTGTTTAATTGTTAATTTCAGTCTGAGAAGTTTTTGCGTCTAACTGTTTATTTCAGTTT
>JAOVVB010248691.1:0-20686 GCA_028570985.1 Heterobranchus longifilis | reverse complement strand
CATTGCATCCTAAGATCTCAGTACCCCTCCTGATTTTATACAACGAAAACAAGCAGGCCATAAACCAAGCCTTAAACCAATCACAATCATCCTGGGCGGCGCCACGCCCCGACGGTGCCTCTGCAAAATAGTGTCAGAAAGAAACTCGTTTTGGTGGAACACCTCCACGAAAATGTTGTAAACATATTATTTGTGGATATTTACAATCATTCACTGAAAGAGCAGAGCAGGACTGCCTTATTACACCATCCAAATCTTCAAAACGTGTCATTTTCAGCATGTAGGTTGATAACTCGCAGGTTGTTATTTCCTGTAGTGACGGGACTTTGTGAACGGAAACACGGACACGGACTTCCTGTGCGGACAGGAAGTAAGGCTTTATCCCTGCACTATTTTGTAAGCCCGCCAGACTACTGAAATGTACTGAAATGAAAATGTTTATTTAAAGTAAAACCGAAACTTACCGAACTTGTACTTCTGGACCTTCTAGTGTGGGAGCTGGCCCCAACTGACCCATGTGTATCAGGATGATAGGCACTCATATTAACACATGAAGCAGGTGACCGTCATTATAGACTCGTCTGTGGCCTATAAGCAGTAACTGGATGACAGATGCTGTATCCCCCTTACAGCTTGATTATGTTTGATTAAGTAAACATATGATTCAGAGGGTACCGGGACTCATGCATATACACTAACTAGTTATTTGAAGTGCATGAAAGTAAAGTAACTTTAGCTAGCTGACTGTGCAGCTTTTAGCTGCTAACAATCTGTGCAGAGAGGCACAGCTGCCTCTATGAAAACAATAAAACACAGCTCGTATATCTTACAGTACATTATGTTTCAGCATGCAGAGAGTTAACTCGGTCAATGTCTACTTACTTTCACGATGTAAAGGCTGTCCTTTCTGCCATCTTGCTAGCTGAGCGACACAACCGGAGCTTCCACTGGCATGCAGCTAACGTTAGCCTCCAAGGAAGGAAACAGAAACAGAAACAGGGCAAATGCGTCTGGGATTTTATTTTTTGTGTTGACACATGTGCTCTGCATCAAGTGAGGTTTAATCTTGTTCCCTGCTGCACTCACTTGCACTTTTTTGTCTATGCCTTGAATTAGGCTTCTGGCCGAAAGCTTGCTACCATTAAAACACAATCTTTGCACAGATTTGAGTGTACGGATGCTTCTTCTTGTTACATTTTTTGTGGCAACAAAAGGAGGAGGGAAATATGGTAAAGTTTTAAAAGTAATGGATTGCTTATTTGAAAATTAAACTAAATAACGGATTACTTGAATTGCAAAACTAACGTGTTATGTTATGAGTACATACATGTTATGAGTACTCTAAAGCATTACTTTGTAATGCATTACCCCAACACTGGTAATGGGTGCAGTAGAGTGATGCCGGAAATATACTGTATATCCAAGCAGCATTTTCATATTCATGTGACCTAGTAACAGTAGGAGACATCTAGGTCAACAACCAAGTTACATAAATCTCGAGCTTCTGGTAGGCTGCGATTAAAGAGCGTTCCTTTAATTATTCCTGGCAACTACCCCCCCAACTGCATCCCCCGTCCCCCGGCTCACTCAGACTCCACATCGGACCGTGGCGCTCCTGTCCTCGGGCTCTGTCACTGAGGGGAAGAAGCGCGGGATTAGGACACACCTCAGTGGGCAGTAGCAGGCCGCTGCCCGGCCCGTGGCGCCTGACTCATCCCATTCTCCTCCTCTTTTCATGGGCTGACATTCCCATCATCACCTGCTCTTCCAGGCAGCTCATTGCTTTGACGTGCTGGTGAGTTCTCCAACAAGCGAGGAACTTCTACCTTTGACCAAACAGAGTGGCAAGCACTTGTGAAGCGCACATCGCTGCAGGAGGCTGACTAAGGCCACCTTTACACTACATGTTTAAAGTGACCCAATTCCAATTTTTTCCTCTCATGTTGCACAGATCGGATATGTATTATGAACGTGTAAGCAGGAAAAAAGCACATGGGATCAGATATTCTCAGATCCAATTCAGGCCTCATTCATATGTGGAAATAAATCCAATATAAATCGGACCTCTGCCAAGTGTCTTTGCGAGTCGCATGTCATTGAAAATATGACAGTGCTGCATTTTAATGACATGGCGTGCAAAGGACAACATGCTCTCGGCTGAAAAGATAAACACAGCTGCTGGCGCTGCTCCCGCTAGCTTAGCAGTTAGCCACCATGCCAAACTCCCACAGGAAAATCTGAAGTGATGTAGCAGCGATCATTGCTGCATACGCCCAGGCTCCAACAAGGGCTCTCCTCCTTCTCCGCTGCCTTAAAATGCAGCCAATATGTTGCACACCTCTAAAGAAGCTTCGCAAAGCAACAGCTTGGATTATTATTTCGCTCTCCTCTGTCGACTTGTTTCATTTCCATTTCCGGGTCGGCGCATGCAGGTTTTTTCAAGTGTTAAGTAAGTGGGTCACTTGAACCATGTAGTGTGAAAGTGGCGTAAATGCACATATCAGATATGGGTCACTTTTTAAAAGTAGATGTAAGCAGGCGGTCAAAAAAATGGATACAGGCAACAAATCGGAACTGGGCATCAAGACCTACAGTGTAAATGCAGCCTAAAGGCCCATTAGGATTTTCTGGAGAAATAGAAACTGATACTCTTCTATTTGGATTTAGTTTTTGCGTTTAATCCACAGCACCTAAATTGTCTAATGTAAAACACATCTGATACAGCTTTCTTGGCTTTAAATGTTGGGTTGGGAACCGAGAACTGATAGCAAATTGCCAAGAACCGGGTACTGATTAGAACCGAATCCAACTAACTATAAATTGACTTATTTTAATGAAACAATAAAACTCAAAGTAAAGCTCTGAAAATAATAAAGATATTTTAGTTTTGACATTTGACCTCTTTTTATTTTATCTTATTAAAATCGAAACTGGGAATCGATAAGAACCGGAATCGATGAGCAGAATCTGAATCTGGATGAATAAAATTAAAACAATATCCAGCCCTATTTAAATGTGCAATAATGTAATATTATGTCGCAAGGGGTCTTTCAATCAAAACAATAACAAAAGATGCAATGCCATCATTGCAGTCAGTTTCTCCCAGTTAGGATTCCTTCAGTGTTCATTGTTCAGGAGAGTTTTACCGGGACCTGAATTATCCGCAGAGGTCTCCTCCTTTCCAAAACAAATGGACCCGGTGATTAAAACCGGTAAAAACACTGAATAAAGCAGTTTTCAAGTTAAATATCAGTGTTTCTCTGACTCTTTCCAGCAAGTCAGCGGAGAGGCTGTGAGCCGCTGCTAACATTTGCTCAGCTTTTTTCTCTGATAGCTTAAGATCCAGACGTTCGATGACTAAAATCCTTCATCCAGTTAAAATATATAGTGAAAACGATCTAAAAAGATCTAAAAAACGTGGTTTAAAACTGGATAAAAATTCAATTCATGAGAGCTTCAAGAAGACTACCACAATGCTAACACATGCATGAAGGTACCAAAAACATGATGCATATCCTGGAATAAAATGACTCTCTAGGGTTGAACTTTGTTGGAAACATTTGGGATAATATAAGTACACAACTCAACAAAACATATAACATAGGTCTAGTTGTTTTTAGACATTTTAATGCAGAAATGTTACATATTACAATTTTAAGAGTGTGGCTGCGGCAGATTTGATTCACTTTATGAACTGAGGCAAATGCTATTGACCTGAAATGTTTTCCGCTGCAGACCACACATCCTACCATAGCTCGCTCCATTTAGCACATCGACTCCCCTTAGCTTCCAATATTGCCGTGTCTGTGGCCCTCAGTGGTCCCAGCTGAAGCAGTCACAGGACAGGAGGCTTATTATAGATGTGTGCACTCTAGGTGCCATCCGCTCTGTCATTATTTTCAGGGCCGTGGACAAAATGTTGCAGCTTATAAAAGGTTTTCCATTATTTTGTCTTTGTCATAGTCCTGATTGTCCCTGATCCCGATTGGAGTCCTTTGATATTGAATGTCTGCTGATACTGAGACCGATCTGATACTTATATTTACCTGAAAGACAGCTGCCATGCTCAAACTACAACATGAAAATGAAATAAGATAGAACTTGATTCATTGTGAAATATTTTTTTGTGCCATTGATGCTCAGTATGCATTGTAAAAATTAATATAGCTGCAAAATATATGCAATATTAATTCAATATGTACATACACATTGAAATATCAGGTGAAGCTAATACATCTGACACCTCATTTTTCCCAAGTTACTTAATCCAAATAGAAAGGTCCTGGATCAAAACCATTAGTCTGATAAGCTTAAATTGTTAATATGATGTGAATGAAAGTTTAACTGGGAGAAGAGAGAAGATGGATCACTCTGTTAGAGTTGTCGGAACCTCAGACTGTATAAAAAAGATGGACGCCGCTTCTGAGCCTGAAAAGTGAAGCCAATGCGGAAGTCCCTTAAACCTGCATTCTTTCTAATGTCCAGCAGGGGATGACTCCACTGGCTCCAAAAAGACATCTGGTTGTATTCAAGTTAATGAGAAAATGAGCCTACTTCTCACTTGATTTATTACCTCAGTAAAAAGTTTCATAATTAGCTTATGGTCTCAATCTCTAGTTTCAAGTCTTCTTCAATACAGCATGATGCTCATTTTGTAAATTATGGTCACATTAATAAGAAAATAGACGATAAAGCATGGGATGGTTTAGGGCGTGTGATTGACAAGTCACTACTATGGTGCACTGTGTGTTTGTGTCTTCGAACTTTGACCCTTTCACATTGTGTTTTCAGTTCATGAAAATTAATTGTAATATTTTGGTCACCTAAAAATGTCTTTTTCAGCGTTCGGTTGTACTAAAAGACACCCTAAGGCCCCGATCAGACAGAGTGC
This sequence comes from Heterobranchus longifilis, assembly GCA_028570985.1. Classification (NCBI taxonomy): domain Eukaryota; kingdom Metazoa; phylum Chordata; class Actinopteri; order Siluriformes; family Clariidae; genus Heterobranchus; species Heterobranchus longifilis. The sequence goes on along the minus strand of JAOVVB010248691.1, from coordinate 15,795 downwards.
TTTTTAGCAGCCTGTATGTGGCTGCTTTCTCTAATTGTTTTGCAATGAAAGTGAATACTTTTGCTCGCTGCTTTTGCGTTGGTGAAAAATAAAATTGACAAAGTATCCCTCTTGTTGTCGTCACGATCACAGAAGGCCCGCCTCTCATCTGATTGGACAACAGGAAGAAACACTTCATGATGTCAGGCACAAAACGCAACACTCCTTCTGGCTGCTGTCAGCTGTTATTTCATTCAATGTGCTTTGAAAGGTCAGCTAGGTCAAAGTTTAAATAATTTGAACTTTGAGCGCACAGGGGCGTTTCAGAGTGGTGTGCCACGGCAACGGTAGCACTCAGTCTAGTCAGGCGGCACCACTCTCCCCATAGGAAAACAATGGCACGGCCAGCGCAGAGAATTTTTACAGCCCATCATGTGTAGACGGTTTAAGGTGTCTGCCTGTTTTTCGCTAGCCAATTACAGACACACCTTGCACACTTGCTTCTTCCCTCACAAATTATCTTTAGGGAAGTACAGACACACAAACCTGACAACACACTAATTTTGGCCCACAGAATTAAACATGATTAGTGGCGGCTGATATGACATTTCACCAACAACGTTGAGAAGCTGTTACCTGAATGTTTTGTACAGTGCTCTTTGTTTTATTAACCATAGCCACAATATTTCCAAAACCAACCTAAAACCTAAATTTTAACCATACCTTAACATTGGTATTGAACATTAAAAAAAATGTCACTGGACATTATCCATGGTTTTTGCAGAATTGTCCAATATTCTTGTCTAACAATAGGGTTGATGCACATCAGAATGGCAGACCTAAATTAAAATAGTTCTAATAATACATAGAAAATAGTCAGAATAATGCTTACATGTGTCTGTGAATTGTTTTTGTGGTTTAAAAGATTATCCAGCCTATGGAAAGTTCATTCTAAAGCATAGATGGTAAAAATCCCCATCACATTTATTCTAACTAGACTTGGGGAGAACAACTGCAGGGGGACAGTAAGTACTTCAGGGATCATTTTGACAATTTAAGTCTGTGAACCCAGACTTAAAAACTGTCCATCCACCTCAGTAATTTGGAGGATGGGGGTTGTCCTGCTCCGAAAAAGACACTGCGTTCCCAGTAAATGTAATGTCCCTTTCTCGGTCAGGACTTTAAGCTCCTCTTGCTGGTCAGAACAACATCTGATCAAATTTTCTGCTCGCCCATGCTGTACATTGTCCGTCCTGCTGGTGTGAATCATAGTTTCATCTGGTGAATGCATTGTGGTCTGACCCTTTTCTGCTTGATTAGAAAAGTGGATTTTATTATGAGCTTGCACCTTTTACTCAAGTGAGTCGTGACTGATTATCTTTATTTAAGCTCTGTTTATACAGGGAGGGGATGTTCTGTGCACTCATACTGTGTTCAGCAGAACTTTGCATCACATTAGTGCATCTCAACGTGGTTACTTCTGGGGGCTGCCCACTAAAGCTGCTTTTTTTTTTCTTTGGGCAACTGGACAGCTTATGATTGATTCTGCCCTACGAAGTTTTCACACTGGCTGGCAAAGGCCTTCATTTTATGCCTTTTTAGAATTATTGTGAATTGATATACAGAACTACTTGTTTAGGTTTAGGCAATCTCAGAACCCATCAGCTATCGTCTTTTTTTTACTGACGACGATTTAGGCTCTGGGGGTGACAGCAAAATTTTTGGGGCTTCCGGTGTAGCCAGCGGATATCCGGGCCAAGACTTCCCCTTCTGTGCACCGGTCATTGTTTATGGTCTGATTAGCAACTTGAGATGTGAGAATGGAGTTAAGAGACGACACCTCTATAAACAGATATCTGCATATGAATGCAGATAAATAACCACAAAAAGGTCATAAAAAAGTGGAATTGTCATCAGACAATAGCCAATTTTTGGTCAATGCGTTCCACCTTTTTTTTTTCTCCACATGGACTGCATGCAAGTACAGCCAGCTCAACAGAAACCAGAGCACTTCCGCTACCCAAATCTGGTCCTGTTGCCTCCAGATTCTACATTTATATGCAGAATCTGTCTGGTGTCTGACTAGCAACGGCCCCGGGAGAATCACCAACTCCTGTCATTTTTTCAAAGGCAATTGTGTAATCCAACTTTGAAAGCAATTTGTTTCTTTTATTATGCAAGTCGAATGTTTCTCCACACAATACACAGACATCGATATTTTTTGTAGGTGTTTTAGGTCCAGACAACAAACTATATCCTAGCTTTCCACTTACTTGACTCTTGACTCTAATTGCACATTACTGTCTCAAATATCCTGTTAACACAAAACTTAGAAAATAAATGCCATTGTTTCAATATAACATAAATGTACAGTGTCTTACATTTTCTTTCTTTTTTTAACACAACATAACTGTCAACAGTCTTTTTTTTTTCTTTTTAAACACAGCTCAACAGCTTATTGTTCTATGAGTCTGTCAGGTGGTTTCCTAGGTCTGGTGGACCTTCTCAGAGCTGGTGTCTCAGTTATTGTGGAAGGTGGAGGCTCACCTTGGTGCAAATCTGGTGCCACACCAACTCTGTTTTCAGACTCTGTCTCCTTGGCATGTTCCTTGATGTCCTCTTGAGACTTCAACAGACTTCTCCTGTTTCTCCGAAGCACTTGTCCGTTCTCCATCTTCACAGTGAATGACCTGGGACCTACTTCGCTGAGGACAGTTGCCTTTCTGGTCCAGGTCCAATCAGGATCCTCCATTTTCACAGCATCCCCTTCCCAAAGAGGTTCCAGTCTCCTGGCCGTTTTGTCATAGTTCAGTTTCTGTTTGAGCTTGAGTTTTATCCTCTTGTTAGCCAGTTCTTTGTTGTTGTTTTCTTTTGAAATGTGTGGAAGTGTGGTGCGCAGCTTGCGACCCATGAGAAGCTCAGCCGGGGACACTCCACACTCCAGAAATGCTGCCCTGTAACTTAACAAAGCCAGGTAAGGATCAGTCTTACCATCACTTGCCTTTTTCAACAGTCTCTTTACAATCTGGACCCCTTTTTCAGCCCGTCCATTAGCCTGTGGGTACAGCAGGCTAGAGGTAAGGTGTTGAAATCCATACTGCCTAGCAATCTCCCTGAATTCCCCACTATTGTACTGGGGACCGTTGTCACTGACCACACATTGTGGGATCCCATGTCTGGCAAAAAGCCTTTCATATGTGTGATGACAGACTGTGCTGATGTACTGGGGAGTTGTACTGCCTCAGGCTAGTAATAGTCTATTAACAAAAGATAGTCCTTGCCATTCAGGTGGAATAGATCAGTGTTTTTCCACACCAAGATGTCCTTCGTGGATACAACGAAAGCATGTCCTGGAACATGGATTGAGGGATGGCAATCCTGTTCTGTCTCAGCACAAGGCCATTAGCCACATTCAGATCTGCTCGCACAGATTAGAACTGCGGGAATCTTCCATTTGCCCAACCATTGCTGATGTGGTAGGCCACTTCCTGTAGCACTGGGTCCTTTTCAGTTTCCATCACAAGTTGTTGCAACATGACATCAGACACGGGGAGCAAAGCCATCACCATTTCAACATGTGCTTTGAGATCATCAGTTGCAGAGCTGACCAGTGTGTCAGTGCTCGGTGCTGGTGCCCTAGACAAAGTATCTACCAGCACTATGTATTTTCCTGGTGTGTAGATTAACTCAAAATCATACCACTGCAGTTTCATCATCATGCGCTGGATTCTAGGAGACATATCGTTGAGGTTGTTTTTTATGATTGAAATCAGCGGTTTGCGATCAGTCTCAGCTGTTAAGGTTGGCAAACCATAGACATAACTGTGAAATTTTTCCACACCCATACACTAAGCCCAAAGTCTTCTTTTCTATTTGCGCATAACGTCATTGATCTTGACGCGTATGCCACCGGCTGCCATTCGTCTACATTTGCTTGAAGAAGTACAGCTCCCAATCCATCTTTGGAGGCGTCAGTGGAGATCTTTGTTGCTTTTGAGGGATCAAAGAATGTCAGGACTGGCTCAGTAGTTAGAGTTTCCTTCAGTTTTTCCATTCTTTTTCGTGTCAGGCAGTCCACTCAAACACCTTGATGTTTGTCTGTCTAAGGCATGCCATCTTGGTGGAAAAGATTAGGGATGAATTTACCCAGGAAGTTTATCATTCCCATGGCTAGCAGAACTATTTTTTTTGTCAGTGGGAGGAGGCATGTCAAGTATGGCTTGTACTTTTGACTGATCAGATTCTACCCCCTCTCCTGAGATCTTGTCTCCTGTTTACCCACTCAGTAGGCTCTTCCACACACTCGATGACAACCAGTTGTGTCATTCTGTCCAGCTCTTTTTTCAAACCGGCTCGAAGCGGTGCTAGCACTCTCCTTGGAGCATGCACTACAGGCCTGGCTTCATTCTTGAGCTGGATTTTGTAAGTGTACGGTAATGTCCCGTGTCCTTTGGAAACCAAGGGAAATCTGTTACAATGTCTGTAGTTCCCTCACCAAGCAGGTGGTTTGGTTCTCTGTGATGTTTGTCCATCGCTATGTTCTCACTGTTTATTTGATGGATCCTCTTAACCAATCCTAGGTCCTCGGAAGCTTTGTCTCCCAGGAGTGATTCATGCCCGTTAGGCATGATGACAAACAACAGACTGTACTGCTTGCCTTTCACTGTCACCTTAAGTCGGCATTGTCCTTTTCTTTCAACTGACTGTCCATTGTATGCCTTCAGTGCTGTGGTTTTTGTTTCTGATATTCTTTTAGGCTTCTCATTAAGTGCCTTGAGATTATTCTCATTAATTAAATTAGCTTTAGCGCCAGTGTCTATCTTAAATGGCACAATTGTCCCATTTATTAGCAGAGGTGCAATCCATGTGTCACCTCTCACAGTGTTTACAGTCTGGCCAGTGTCCTGTGTCATTTTCATCACATGACACCATCTTGATGAAAAATGTTTCACTTAAAATCATCACTGTCATCTGTTTCTTCCACTGTTTGCACCTTATGTCCTTTTTTCTATCTTTGGAGAGGCACATTTTTGTGTAATGGTGTTGTCCCTTACACTTTGCACACATTTTCCCATAAGCAGGACACTGTGTTGGTTTGTGTTTTTCACCACATCTCTTGCAAGTGAACATTTCATTATCCTTGTTTTTATCTTTGTACTTGCTCCATTGTTTTCCTTTGAGGCATGCACCGTCTCGCCATCTTGAGATCATTGAAATTACACGACTGTGCCTTTAGATTGAGGTCTGTGAGAAAGTTATCAAATGACTCCCTGGTGTTGCATACATGAGCGAAAGACATACCTTTCATATGTTTCATTCTTTTTTGAGAGGCAGTGCTCGTCAAAGTTTTTGAAGACCTCATCAAACTTTTCTTTGTCCCCTGGTCAAGCAAACACAAAAGTATTGTAGAGTTCTATAGTGTCTGCACAACAGTGAGCAATATGGCTATTTTCCTAGCATCTTGCTTGTTATCCATTCTGACAGCCGCAGAATACAGCAGAAACTGCTCCTTGAATTTCCTCCAGTTAGCATGCACATTTCCAGTCAGTTTCAACGGACTTGGCGGTTTTAATGCATCCATATTGTGTCGCTTCTTCCTCTTGACAAGTTAACCCTGTCCTGGTACCATGTAATGTTCTTATTTCTATTAATAAAAACACAGCGTTTGGAACTTCATGTTAGCTGGGCTAGCTGCTTTATTTACTCCCTGCATGACACGTTCATCTGACATTCGGCTTCTCTACTTCCTGTCGCTACATGTTGTAAGCTGATGCTATACTGCCAGCAACAGGTGACCCATATGTATTGTAAACATAAACACATCATTGCAGTAAAGATTGTGGTTTGGGTTAAAATAGGTACTTTTGTTGGCCTTTGTAACAAAATATAATAAGTAGGCTATGCATGTTAAATAACACTGAATTTTGGTTTCAGTAGTCAACTGGGTGAAAGTCTTTGTGACCCATCCATCCACCCCGATCCCCTCCCTTCACAGAGTTCTGTGAACTGTGATTAGAAACTTTTTTTTACGTAAATTCAGAATGCAGTTTCATTGTATGGGAACATAATTTTTTAAGAAGACCAGGCTGGGTAGGCCTATCTACCAACAAAATGTGTTCTCTCAGCTTGCTCTTCTGATTTAACTAGTTTGTTTATGAAAATAATAACTTTAGTTTGATTATTATTTACAGTCCAGAGCTCAATTAAATTAGGGATAAATCCCTGTTTTGCTAATTATAGCATAGGCTAGTAGTCAAAAGCTCTGATGGCAACTACTAAGATCTGTAGACGTTTTTTAGTTGGAGTTTTAATTAAATTTACAGTAGCTACTGCCTCTTTAACCTATGCAGAATAACTAAATGTCAGTTCATCAAAATTATATTTTTATTTCCAGATAACCAAGGAAAAAGCAGTAACTTAGTTTTAGCTTTAGAAGGCTAGCTTACCAGTTACAGAACAACAGTTTGTATGATAGCCTACAAAATATGACCGTTATATTTACCGCTGTGACAGTGACCATTATGTGGCGGTTACTAAAACTACCGTTATATGATCGGTTGCGTTTAGGCACCAAAACTACTTGGTGAAGTTTAGAAAAAAGATCATGGTTTGGGTTAAAAGAAGTAACCTACATAGCTACCTGACGTAAGTAATCTCAAATAATACCAGTGCTTTTTGGTTTCACAGGGGACACGAAGTCTGGTCTCCTGGGTGAAAACTCTGTCTTTTTTTACCCATCCATCCAGACTTCCTCTATACGCAAATTTTGTCACGATACTACGTCACCTCTAGAGGTCACTTCCTAACAACAAACGTCAATATTGGTCGTAATCATTACGTGGGTTATATATGAATTACAGTGCATTACTTTTGGTAGGTATATGTACAAACAGTGAGTTTTTCGTTTTTACTTCACACTTGTTTTGATAATGTAAATGTATGTTTCCCATGCCAATAAAGCCACTTTGAATTTAATTGAATGAGGACAGCCGGCACCTTTAACGTGACTGCTCTGTTGCTTTAGAAATGCAATGCAGTATCACACAGCCAGAGTGCAGTTACTGCACTTTGGACTAGTTTTTTAACTAGCAAATTATAAAGCTGAAAAAAGTATAATTTGGGTCTTCACTCAATTTTGACCACTTGACACTGCGTTTTGCTTTTATATATATATATATCTTTATTTAAACTCAAAAATCATTGAGGGCAAAGCCCTCATTTACATTGACGTCGAGCAGATACAAAATAATAAAAAATACAAGATAAAAGAAATACAAATACAATTGACAAAATCAATTAAAACAGGTACAATCAGTAGCTAAAAAGTTTAAGATTGTGGATTTAAAATGACCCAAAGTTACCGTAGTACCACAGTTATAATTCAGAATTGTCAAGTACTCTGGGGTTTAGCATTACTTTGCCTGCTCATATTTTCCTCGTCCAGGGACGTAAACTAACCTTAAAAATTCATGTGCCATTCTAAGTCATCACTATCAGTTTATAATAAAGGATCAAGGAAGGGATTGTTTGTTTCTTGTAAAACTCTTGGAGCCTAGTTTGAATAAAATGGAAACTCTTCTGGAATCCAGACTCTTGACAGCTGTGTGGCAAATTTAGTGGCAGTGAGTGTGTCGGGGGTGGGGTGTAGATTTATCTTGGAAAGTCATGTGAGGAATCCTAAAATTCAGGTGATGTGGAATCCTGACCACCAAACCACCCTATCTTGTTAAACAACAAATACAAATGCTGGTATCAGCAGTTGTGTCTCTGTTTTCATTTCTTCTGTGTCCACATGACAGCACGTTAGTCCTCGTTAGTGCTGAAGTGATTAGTTGGTTAATCAATGAGGCATGGTAATCAAGTAATAATTTAAATCATCAGGCGGCAATGCCAAACATTCGCTGGTTCGAGCTTCTCAAGTGTGAGGATGATTTGCTTTTCTCTGTATTATATCTTTAAATATAAAAATATATATTTGGCTTTTGGACTGTTGTTGAGACAAAGGAAGCAATTTGAAGACATTAACTTGTGTAAATTGTGATTTTTCACCATTTTCTGACATTTACAATATAGACTGAACAGTTAAACAAAAAAATAACTGACAGACAAATAATAAAAATAAGCCATTAAATATTTAGGCTACCTATCTGCTATCTCTGATGCACCGCTCATTATCATCTGCTATCTCTGATGCTATGACGATAGGGCTGAACAATTAATGAGAATTTTATCGAAATCGCAATATGGACTACAAAATATTACAAATATTTGTAAAAGGCAAAATATGTGTCAAAATATAATTCTGAATGAAGTATTGTGGTGCTGCAGAGATGTCCCAACCTACAAATCATATTCTATACAGACTAAAGAAAAAATCTTTTTTTGGTACAGACCCTTCGTACCATGATCATTTAAATATATTTTTCAATGAAAATGACAATAACAATGCAAAAAAAAAAAGATAATTCCCTACAATAGGGTGAATCATATCGCACTTGAAATATCAGTCAACATAATCCCAATTAGATATTTTTTCCAAAAATCAACCGTTCAGCCTCAACATCTTCATTTTACTACAAATACTACTATATCACATACTACACTGTATGTGCACATAGACGGTTACAAAAATAAACACTGACAACACAGTGTTTTAATGTACACAGGGCCTGGTTAGCATTGCTAAAGCTTCTATTTTGACAGGTCGGCATGTAGCCCCGCCCTAAAGCATACGCTGCTTTTATCGTCTATTTTCTTCTTAATGTGACCATAATTTACTAAATGAACATCATGCTGTATTGAAGACTTGAAACTAGTGATTGGGACCATAAACTCGGTATGAAAATGTTTACTGAGGTAATAAATCAAGTGAGAAGGAGGCTCATTTTCTCATTGATTTGTATACAACCGGACATCTTTTTGGAGCCAGTGGAGTCGCCCCCTGCTGGTCATTAGGAAGAATGCCGGTCATTAGGAAGAAGCACTTCCACATTGACTTTACTTTTCAGGCCTGGAAGCTCTGTCCATCTTTCTATGGTAGAAAGATTATCCTAATCAAATATAGGATCACTGGGTTGATATTATACAACATTTGGTGGCTTTAGATTATCAAACAAGATTATCAGACAAGAAGATTAGCCAGCTTCAGTGCCCAAAATACCATTCAAAAACTCCCAGAAAGACATTAAGTTAATCAGTGGGGTTTTTAATTAAAGAGATGTAGCAGTTGACATAGTAAAGAAAGAAAGAAAGAAAGAAATAATTCATTTATGACAAACAAGGCAGTTTATGTCATCAGTCCACACATTCACTTCATGATTTCTGCCATAAAATCCAGACAGGAATTATAATCTCATCAGATCATCTACATCACCCTCTGTTTTGTGATAATTCTATTAATTGAGTAAATCATGTCAAATTTTTTTTTTCTTTTTCCTAATACAACAGATGGCTGTGGAGTGCATAGCACATGGAACTGTGTACAGTATAGGTGAAACACAGACCAATATAACTGTATAGAGTGCACAATTTTAATCCCAATGACACAAGTGGTCACAGCACTTTATGTTAAATACATAGGGCAGATCACAGAAGTTATACAGAATTATACAGAAGGAGGAACACATTTTCTATTAGTTACAATTTAGTATATAATGTGTGGCTGTTAACAATAACATTGTCCAAATGTTAACACATATTACAATAGTCTAGATTGTGATTTTTCAATACAGTCAATAAGTTTTAGCAATTTATCAGTGTTTACACCCTGGTAGCAAGGTTTTCAATGTAATGACAGTAGTTATTGTATTTGCACATATAACAAAATAAATAATAAAAAAGAACAAAAAAAAAGCAAAAAAGCTAACATGATTTAGAAAAATACAACAAAAAGCTCACAAAATGAGCAGAAAACTAACAATGAAAACAATATACATAAAAAACAATACAATACAGGGGGGAAGAAAATAAAATAAAAAGAGAAACAAATTAGGGAATATTAAGGAATTAAGGAATATTTATACATTAATTATAATTATTGCAAATACAATATTTGAATCATACTGTAGAATAGTATTGAAACACTTACAAGTGTAATTTGTATAGTGATAATATTTTGCCAGTTTAACTTTCTTACCTTCAGACACAAGCATCTCTTCCATTATATTATTCTATATATTTTAAGATAAGATATTTAGAACTGAAGAAAGTTTTGCACATCTCATGTCATGAGACAGGTGCGTAGGATAGGGACGAACAGGTCAAAAGTTTCAAATAGACACCAGTACACTGTCGAACTTGCAGAAAAGAAACATTTATTTGCAACGTTTTGGTACTAGACTTTCAGGCAAATAGTGTGAGACATAGAGAAGCCATCTTACATAGACAGTCAGACAGTCAGTCACACAGTCAGACACTGGTGATCTACACCAAAAAAACAACAAAAAATGTCTAAAATATACATGTCCATCGTCTGCAAAGTTCTTGATATATCCTTGTTTTGCCTGCCCTGCAGCAGACGGAGCCATGTCCTGTGGATTGGTGTTTGAAGACTGCGGCAGCCCAGGAGGAACTCTTAAGATGTGTCATTGGATTAGCATGTGAGCATCTGCCTTTAGCCTTCTTCTCCAGTCGCACACAAACACCTTGAGAGCTGCATCTCATGTACAGGACTCTCGACGGAGCCGTCTTCATGGTGCGGTTTAATGACTTCATTCTTTAGGATGAAGAATGTAAAGATATTACATTTGCCACTGCTTTTTCTGTTTGTGCATCCCAGCTTTGGTGAGTTCCACTTCTTAATTCTCTCCTTAAAGTTGCCGTGTTGCTGTGATCAGATTGTGAATGCTGTTCCAATATATTTGACCGCCTCTGGGTTGATGATTGTACATTTTTCTCAGTTTATAATTGTATTCTGTTTTGTGTTCATTCATAGTCTTGCCTAACCTGGTTAGTTGCTCTTATACATGTACATGTGTGTTGTTTATACTCTGTATGACTGTCATACAGAGTGATTTGTTTGATTTATGAATTTGGTTTCGATATTCAGATGGCTGTGACATTACAAGTACAAACCGCATTATTTCTGCCACCAGAGATCACAGGTCTATGTATAGAAGAGGTATCTTAGTAGGTTGACGTAACTAATCCCAGGCAGGTGACTGAGAACGCAGGGGGTGAAAGCACAGTAGTCAGCTTTGTTTATGTCAATCTACTTTTTAAAACAAGACTATAAAACATTGATGATCAAAAGAGCAATGTCAAGTTATAATCTTGAAAATGTGTTTTGTTGTCTTTGGTGGCACCTATGCCGATAAGTGGCAATTGCAGGTATGTTTTTGGATCTCATTTCCTAGAGATCCAAACAGTGTCGCCTTGATTTTTCTCGGGAATGTTGCCACAGACACCCAGTTCGCAGTCTCAGAACCCATCAGCCATCGGTCTGATGACGATTCAGCCTGTGGGGGCAATGGCCAATATTTTGGGAATTCTGGTGTAGTTATCGGATATTCGGGACAAGATTTCCTCTTCCAAGTGCTGGTCATTGTTTACAGTCCGATTAGCAATTTGAGCGATTGCGTCCGCTCTCCACACGGAGTATCTACCTCCATGCAACCAAAGCCCGCTCAAATGTGATTGGTCAATATTACTACTACTACTACTACTACTACTACTACCACCACTACTACTACTACTACTAGGAACGGAAACAAGAAATATTGCTACTGCAAATGCAAGGGCTTTCATCAGTGGGCCATAGGCTCAATCACTATTGTGATTATTACTTTAAGTTTGCTAACATTAGCAAACATTAGCCACCACAAGCAACTGGTCACAGGGCTGGGCGATATGGCCAAAATCTACTATCACGATATCGGTCATTCCATATTTCAATAATGATATATATCACGATATAGTATGTTTTCTGGTAATTCAATAAATAAATAGTCTATATGAAACAACCACATGCTAATGCCTAGTTTTGTATACTCCCATGTGAATTAAATACTTGGCAAAAATACTGACTATTTTCTCATTGTATTAAGAACTTTAGTGCAAAATGAACATAATGTGCAAGGATCAGAACATAAAGCATCGTATAAATGACATAAATATTGCCATAATGCAGTTCGGACACTGTTCTTTTGACATCACGATAGAAACAAATAAGAAAGATACATAAGATAGAGATTTTTGTATCGTTTTGACAATATATATTGTCATATTGCTCAACCCTAACTGGTCATACCAGACCAAGAAAGACTGTTGCAGCAAAATCCCTGAGTGTACTAAATTGGTTAAGGGTGTTGTTAAAATGTTAAAACTTGTGAATTCAACTTTCAATTTGTAAAACCAAGTTTTTAATGGTGGTTTTATTTCCCTGTCCTCAGCACAAGCAGACTTTGCCCCCTATTTCTACGACAATGGACCCTACAGCTACAACGGGAACCTGGCACTGTTCAGCCTCTCCGAGGATACGGCTGTCGGTGAGATCATCCTCTGACATGATACAGGACAGTTAACCTGATCAGCTAATAGGCTGGTGGAACTACCAATCAACAACATGCCATGTTTTAGTTGTCAATATCTGGGAGTCCGGGTTGTTAAATAGTCTTTGATAGATGCACAGGTGTTGTGTGGTGGAGTGTACAAACATGCTCATTTGCTGGTGCCACCTGTTGATGTGAGGGACAGTTTGCTGGCTGTGAATGTGGTGCAGCTGTCCCTCTACACCAGAGGTCACCAATAGGTGGACCGCGGTCCGGACCCAGACGCCGTCCTCCCCGGACCTTGACCGATAACCGAAAAATTATAGAGAATAATTCAATTATGATGGAGCGTTTCTATTTTAACCGGCGCAGCTTTTATAGCCTTTACGGCACTGGCTTAGTGCCAAAGGAAACCAATTGCATGCGTTGTAATCATCTCACGTGACGCTACTCAGCCAATCAAATCTGTGTATACGAGTCAGTGACATTTAAAACACACAGGTCGGTGAAGGGTGGGGAGAGATGACACGGAAGACTGCGGTTCACTCGCAGAGAAGTAGACAGCGGAAGGTTTTTAATGTTGATTATACGTTCTTTCTTCCTTCCCACGGCCAGTTCAAACCCCCTATGTCTCATATATCCTGAGATCATGGTGATCTACGAACGCCACTACGAGCCAAAGCAAACGGAGGACACAGAAAACAAATGATCTAAGAACCCAATATGATCGATCCACCAGAATCCTAACACATTCATTCACTGCCCAACAATGTACTGACAAATGTTTCCTTAAAGTTGCGTGGATAAAAACATTGTCCTGACAGGACCAGAGCTCACTTCTCTCATTTATTAGAGTACTTATTATTGATAATCCCTCCAGTTCCAATGTGTAAAACTGACAAGAAATATTGTTGAAATAATATTGAATGGTGCTTTCTTTATTTGATTTGACAGTCAGTTGTTGTGTATATAGACGCTGATACAACGACTAGGCTACTTCAATATATATGGCACTAAATCAAAATGCAAGTTAGACATTATGATGTTCCGGACCTTTGCTTGAGGAAGTTTTCTCTAACTGGACCTCGTTAAATTTTAATTGAGGACCCCTGCTCTACACCTTACATCAGTCAGGGTACTTATTATACTGCTGGCTACAGTGTCTCAGCCTAGTTTGTTCCACAGCAGTTTTCCCCAAACAATGTGTGAACTACGCTCTTTAATTGTGGGTTAGAGGCTGGTTAAATTTTCATTGGAAATCTTTGCATTTATCAAGTGCTCTTTGATTTTTAAATATTGAATTCGGAAAAGCAATGTGCATGCACATTTTTTTTGTCTAAAACGTCAACTGCTGAGGCTACTCTGACTAAATTATAATGTCTTCTTTTAGGTACACAGATCTATTCTCTCAATGGCACAGACCCTGAGGGCCAGGAGGTGAGGTATGGCCTTTCATTTGATCCAGGGTCCAAAGAATACTTCAGGGTCGACCCGAAATCCGGAAACATCACATTGGTGGAACAGCTGGACAGAGAGGTAATAGGCCTCAGAGGACAGAGGAGGAAAGGGTTTTTTAATGTCAATTTTAACATATGTAACCCATAAAAAACAAAAACTTCAAAATGTCATCATGTATATCTTCATATTAACTTGTATTCCATCTCTGCTCAGAAACAAGATTCTATTCACGTTCTCGTCAGCATCACAGATGGGCGAAGCAAGGTATCAACATCTGGTTCAATGTGTGATTATGCCATTTAATGCCATCCCTTATAATTAATCACACTGAAATAGACTGTTTCTTCTTTTTAGGTCGTGGAAAGAGTCACAATATTTGTGATGGATGCTAACGATGAAAAACCTGAATTCCAAAATATGCCGGCAATCATTGATGTACTGGAAGTAAGTTAAACCAAAAGTGTATATTTATATTTATGAACCTGAAGTGTCGGTCTCTCCGCATAGCATGAAAAGCACAGTATTACTCTAAAAATTGGAATATGTTTTGACCTGAATTATCTTCTGTGTTTTAGACGACTGAGTCTGGTAGCAGCATCTACAAAGTCCAGGCAGTGGACCGAGACACCGGCTCAGGGGGCTCAGTCAACTACTTCCTCCAGGTATTACTCAGCAGTACTATTCAGATCCTTTACTTAAGTAAAAGTACTAATACCACAGTGACAGTGAAAATACTCCACTATATGTAAATGCCCTGCATTCAAAACCTTACTTAAGTAAATGTAAGTGTGAAAGTCGTTTTACTATTATGTTTCTGGATTAATATTACTGCTGCATTAATGTGTATGTTGCATTTTACTGCTGTAGATGTTTATGGTTGTGCTAATTTTAACTCTGTTATATACTGGTGTGTACTTTAATCTACAGCAATGCATCATATGCTATAAGATCATCATATGTTTGTAGCGCCGCTGTCCTGTGAGAACCACATATCTCATGGTGACAGAAAAACAGCCCTGTTTTCAGCTTTGTGATGATACATTTTCTAGCTGATCCAATAGGCTTTTAAAATACTTAATTTAACTTACGAAGAAGGAGAATTTTCTCAACACATAAAGGAACATTTTATCCTTCAGTTTATCACAAACATTCAACATGAACACATCTGGAGATACGTGGTTTTCACTGGTCAGGAAGGGGATGAAAAACTCAGCTGAAAAGTAACTAAAGCTATCAGACACATGTAGTGCAGTACAATATTTGTCTCTGAAAAGTAGTGAAGTAGTAGTATAAGGTTGCATAAAAGGGAAATACTCACTACTACTTGAGTAAATGTACTTAGTTATTCCACCATTGCTCACACCCCAACCACTCTGACTTCTGCAATAAATGAATACAGAATATAAATAAGAAATAAGTAGAGATGCAGCGATTAATCGGCCGCCGGTCAAAAACAGCCGATCTGATCAGCCTCATATATGCAATTTTTTTGCCGGTCAAATTGAATTAACATACATGTGCCGCATGATGGTTTTACATCGCACAGCTGTGACAGCGTACTGCTCACAGACTCCTCAGCGCGCACAGAGAGCAGATGATCAAACAGATACGGAGAGCAGGATTCCACCAGTGTACAATTTCAAAACTAAAATGTGTTATACAATTAGCGAACTCTTTTAGGGAATAACTCATGTTAACATAATGTTAGCGAGTGAGCAGCAGAGAGAGAGAAAAAGAGAGGAGCGTGTGGATATGGCGAGGATGAACAGAGACGATTTAGATATGAAGTTAGTTGTGATCATATCACACAACTATTGTCATTTTAATAAAGAAGCAAAGCAATAATTGGCCTTTTTCTATCATTCTGTGA